>BQNB010005306.1:50452-102821 GCA_026074375.1 Tanacetum coccineum | reverse complement strand
CTGACAAAACCTCGATGTGTGTCTTACTTTCATCAAAAGGAATCTCTAAGAAGTGATCAAAACTAAGAATCACAAAAACTAAGAATCACAAAAACCAAATCAACTTTATTTATTGAAAATTATTATTTTTATAGTTTTTAAGCTGATGGGAGCAAAAAGCCACAATTAACCTCTATGAGCTCTAAAGAGATCCAACTACTCCACGCTTAGCATCTAACTTATATTCAACTATATCATTTTTGTTCTTTGCAAAATTTAAAGTCTTTCAAACGCTTAGTCTCGAAAGCTAAGGTGAAAGCTAGAGCGAACCACTCGGCCAAGTCAAAAATCTTCTTAGTTATAGCCTACGGGCCTACTTATTTTTATATTTTATTTATTTATTTTTTTCATAATCATTTTTTTAAAATAAAGCAAAAATTTGGTTAAAACGGGGTTGCGTGGGGTACAAACAGGCACATGTATAATCAATTTCGATAGAAACCCCCCCACTTAGAACTAAACATTGGCCTCAATGTTCAAAAATGTCGAGTTTTACCCTCACACTTAGGAATGAAAAAGGCAAATGCAAAAAATTACAAGTGTGAAAGGGGAAACAATATACATATATATATATATATATATATATGGGAAACAATATATATATATATATATATATATATATATATATATATAATATATAATATAATAAGAATATATCTAATATATGATCAGATAGAAGATTTCCCTATAAATAAACATGAAAATGATTGGAAGACACGAGTGATTGAAGGATTGATAATAAGCAGGTGGTCTACGATCATAAGGATCCTCAAGCAAAAACAGATATAAAACACAACATGGAGAGAAGCACTCCCCTACACTTAGGCTAAAAATATATCCCACTTATTCATTACTACAATTAAACTACTACGAAAGAAACCTAATGTAGCAAGCTACTTATTTAATATTAAGGATAACACGGGTTACCTCCTGAGAAGCGCTTATTTTTGTTCGAGTCTCTAGCTTGACTCTAAGGTTACTTACTTTTAGGTCCATGGACAAATCCATCACCCGATGTGAGGATGGTAATAGCAATACATCACCTCCGTTAGGGAGAAGAATGGATCAAATCTTTCCACCTCCCTTAAGCTAAATTGCTTAGAATCAGAAAGTGGTGTGACTAGCAAAGTAGACTCATCAATAACTAAAGTCGACTCAGGGGGGGGGGTACTATATCCTCAAACTCCTTATCAAAAAGCAGATTATCATTACACAAGGTAAAATCATCATTAAAGTCGAAGAGAGGGTTTGAGAAAGTAACATCATAAGATCTAGGTTTTGAATCATCACCTAAAGGCTCATCAGACATTCTTTTGGTAGAACTTAGGTTTTTGACTAAAAGACCAAATAGTTGCTTAACCATATGTCTAGGTAAATCAGCTACATCCACGTTCTCCATCAAAAAGTCGACTACTTGTTCTCTTAGAGGCGAATTGATATCAAAATCTTCTTCCCTAACATCAGTGGTGGACAAAGGTGTATTAACATGCATATTACACTCTAAATCATCACAAACTGAAGTCATCTCTAACTCCCTTGGGAATGGGACAAGATCATTAACACTAGACTTTATGAATTTGTCATTATCCCTTGCGGGAGTAGTGCTAATAACCTCTTCCCCATTAAGAGGGTGTAAGAAGGTTCCTTAGTGAGTGAGTCGATCTCATTATTTCCCTCGTCACTTCCTTTAAGATCATAAAAGTCAACGGGAGGATTTTGATTTGAATTTCTAAGGTTTAGGATCTCCTGAAGATGGTTTATTTCATTTTCAAAATCCATGTTAAGTTGTTCTTGAATTATGTTGAACTGTTCTTGAGTTTTGTTGAATTGTACTTCAGATTCGATCATATATGTAATCAAATCTGCTCGATTTAACTCTCTTAGGGGGAGCGGTTGAGGGGGTGTAAACTGTGAAGGTTGGTCAAAGTAAAGAAAGTCGTAATTGTTACAAGGATTAGGCTCATAGACATGCAGATTCCTAGTTACAAGGAGTAGGCTCATTGACATGGGGTTCCTGGTTTGACAATCAGAGCTATAATGGGGACCTCCACAGACCTCACAACAGTCAAACTGTTGTTGCAGACTCGGTGAATAAAATGGAGGTTGGTCATAACCAGATGAGTTAAAATTGTTACATGGATTGGGTTCATAGAAAAATGGGTTCCTAGATTGGCAATTAGAACTATCATGGAGACCTCCACAGTATTCACAACAGTCAAAATGTTGTGGCAAACTCGTAGAATAATATGGAGATTGGTCATTACTAAAGTTTTGATTGCTACACGAGTCTTGCTCATAGACAAGCGGGGTCCGTGTTTGACAATCAAATCCATAGTGAGGACTACCTCCACAAAACTCACACAAGTATGTCTCGTATTAGTGTTGTGGAGGTTGGTTGAAGAAGTTAGGTGTTTCATTATAAGAATAAGGATTTGGGTCATAGACAAACTCATTTCCGGATCCTATACTGCTACAGCCAGGACAGTTTTCACCATTAAACGGACCTCCACACCACGAGCAACCAAAATGGTTATACGAAGACATGTCAAATAATCAAACGGATAAGAGGGTAAAGAAGATAAGAATTAAATGAAATAAGAGGATAAAAGGAGAATATTTTTGAAATTTTTTTATATGTATATATAATAAAAATAAAAAGAAAAAGAAAGTAGAAATGTAAAATATTTTTGGATTTTTATATTTTTAATAAGTATAAAAATAAACTATCTGAAGAAAGGATCTTCAAGGCACTAACTCGAAACACCATGTAAAAATCGTACAACTCTCCCCGGCAACGGCGCCATTTTGATAAACGTCAAACGCGTGTCGTAGTGATATAAAGTATTTCCCGTTAGATGTAAATATTTACTTGAGAATAAATAAAAATCTAATCTTCCGAGTGTCGTATCCACGACGAGAATTGAATTGAGATTTACGTTTATGTTTCTTATTTGATGCTTGATTATCTTTTAGTTTTGGTTTTGGTTTTTAAGCTAATTATATAATAATAAACTATAAAACTAAGCAAATAAATCTAAACTATATAAAACGGATATGCTTGTCAAGCGAGGCGAAAAAATCATTAAATGTGAAGAAAATAGTAAATAAAGAATTAGCACCGTTAAAAAAACTGTTTTCTTACAACGTTGGTTTTTATTGAAAACGATCCTTTATTTTGGTACAAATTACTCGATTCAATGTTGATGAATTAATACCCATAAAAATATTATTATCTCACAACGTTGGTTTTTATTGGAAAAAATATCTTATGAAGGAATTAATTACTAAATTTGATGTTTGATTATTTCTCCGAATTTTGCCCTTCAAAATAATCAAATAAGAAATCTAAATAACCCGAAGATTATTAATCAACAAATCACTTTATCCACACTTAAGTCACTAATCGCAACTCACTTAACAAGCATATATAAATCTACTCGCTAGACATGGCAATTAAACTAACAATAATAAGCATAACAATAATGACAATCATATTAAGTTAAATAAACTAAAACTACTAATTACGAAAAAGGGAAAAGAAAGTAGAACCCGAATAACGAAACTGATACGAAAGTAACCACCCGATTATATCAACTAAACTAAATACCAAGTTTATTTCTTATTTAGACTTTATTTACTTAATAGATTATAAAGTATTTAAACTTTATTCTCTAATTAGCTAGTAAAATCCAACTAAGCTATAAACTTAGACAATAAGCTAGCTTATACAACCCGTAAGCTCCTCGCCATCAGTGTAGACGATTTCATCAATTAAAAGACAAGAAAAGGGTTAAACAAATATCAATAAGCTAAATAATATCTTAATCTATCTACAGTAATTTTATCACTAGTCTGCTTCGAATAAACTAAATGGATACAAACTTATTCAACCAATTTAATATCCTAATCGTTGAACTCCTTTCTATGTGAAACAATGTTCGAACTAACATTAAATAAGAATGAACCAACTCGAACCAGAAATCACCGAATATCGAATCTGAACACAAACTAAATCCGAACCAAGCTAACAAGCACATCACGAATAAGCTGTTAACCGAAATAACTAAATCTATTCCAACCTACCTGAAAAAAAACGTCTTTAAACCCTTCAAATCGTAACAACAATAAATCCGAAAACATACTTCGATAAATCGATAGGAACATTAAACATTAAATCAGATCCAAACTACAATCATAATTTCGGAATGAAAAATTACATTTAAGAAAAAAAGCTATTCTGCTCCTAAACTTCTTTACTCTACTCCTAATTTCTATTCTACCAAAAAAATGACAAAACGAAAAGATAAGATAGATACTTTAATAATGATAAGAAAGAAAGATGTTGCTGCTATCCCTTTTTATTTTATGTATCAATAAAGCAATAGTAGGGCCTCCGTGGACTTTTTTTTGGGCCTCACCATTGATGGGCCAAGTATATCTTCCAATTTGGGCCGAGATTTGCACATTTAAATCTGGGCCGAGCCCTTCTCTTTTACAAGCTGCTAGACTTCCAAATTTCTAGACTTGTGTTTCTCAATTGGCTGCAGGTGGTAGTAATAACTAAAGTTATTAAACTTGGGCTTAATAAGTATGGGTTAGTCCGACCCATATAAATGATGTCGGGCCGGCCCAATAAAAGATGAAGGCACTGTTGGACTCAAATTTTCATGCTCTTTCCAATGGCATGCTCGGGAAATATTAACGACTTCGTCTTGATCTCGAAAAACGCGTAAACGTCTTCAAATCTTAACCGAAAGTCTCTTTTTTTGCTTCGTTTTCAATCCTTTGTACCTGCAAGACATAACAATACAAAACAAACATATTTGCAATATAATTAAACATATTTTAGTGTTATTAGTCCGTTTATTAGTGATTTCGGGGTAATAATGATGTGTGTTTTAGCACACATCATAGTGCCATTTACAAAACATAGTAAAGTTCAAGAATTAGTATTTTCGATAATACTCCTTGAAGAAAATTAACTACCCATGTTTAAACATATAAACAATTAATTTTCTAAGGCCTAGGATCCAACTTGACATACCACCATCACATCAGTTGATCTGCTAGCAATGGTGTATTCAAAAGGTAATTGACGATCAATAATTGCCACCGGTGCAATTCCTAGAACATTATGGGACTTACTTTATTACATTAATATACTAGTAAGCATGTTTTATCCCATCTATGCCTCGAGCATAAGGTCTCACCCGCTTACCTCGATTAAGTCGTCCAATCAAGAACTGTGATTATGTAACACCAACGTCTCACGAAAAGTGTATAATCACCTTGGGTTTGCAATCTAACTACGTCTCACGCAATGTAAAAGGCAAATGCAAGTGTTCTTACAAATTGGATGGCAACAACTTATTTAAAAAGGGTATTTACATTTGACGTGTCAAATATGTACGAAGAAGCATGCATACATCTTCGTATCATAAATTTTAATAAAAACTTTACTCAATTAAGTTATTTATTACGGTATCACTTATTTTCTATACATCTCATGTATAAATAGTGTTACCTTTAAAAATTGACGATTCAACGTGTTTTCAAATCTAAAGAATTCTTATTTTATCGCGGGAAAAGATTAAAGAATGATTAAAAACCATTCAAACCCTAGACCATTCGCGCTTCCTAAATAATTGCAAGATATCAGGGATTTATAGAGTATATAAACCTCAAACCCTTGGTGATATGCCTTGCAAATAAATAGTACTTTTGCAAATTTCGTCATTGATAAAATTCAATCTTTGATTTAAAACACATTATAAACTTATTAAATTGCAAGTCTCGTCGTGGGAAGTTAAGGTATGAGCCCTAACATTATAGATAACCACACCCGATCAAGTCTCGTCGTGGGAAGTCAGGTTTCTAAGCGCAACATTATAGATAACCACACCCGATTGACACATAAGACTTCGCAACTAATAGTCTATAATAAATCTTATTTCATAGTTATTAGTCATGTTTAGAGCTGAGCATATGGACTGTTCGACCGGACCGGACCGAAAAACCAGACCGAACCGGACCGAACATATTTCGGTCCGGTCCTCGGTCCTGTGTTTTGGACCAATTCGGTCTTCAGTCTGGTTCGGAACCCCACCCCCCCCCCCCACCCCCCCCCCCCCCCCTCCTCACACCCCCTACCAATAACCCCTATGATTATGCCTTATAGGATCGGACCGGACCGAGGACCGAACCGGACCGGACTGACCCGGACCGGACAGTACCATTTCGGTCCGGTCCTCGGTCCGGCGTTTTGGACCATTTTGGTCTCGGTCCAGTCCGGTCTGTTTTGGACCGATGCTCATCCCTAGTCATGTTTATAACTTTTATTTTCAAAAAACCCTTTTGTTTTCTCACAAATCAATACTTAAAACAAAACAATATAAACATATAACTAATACACATAACATTTATTTAATCACTTTACAATTAAGACATGCAAACATTAATGATGATTCTAATTATTGAATAATTAACCTATGTACATATTCACATAAGGCTCCCTTTTCCAATGAATCAGACCACATCCATCGATATAATCGATTGCGTAAGCCTTATATAAATAGTACCACATAGCACATAAAAGCTGATAGAATATTTCAGTAGACTTCAGGCCCCATCAGGACATAGCTAAGGTCTTCCCCAGCTTTTGCAGTAAACTACAAAGTTTTAGCTTAATGAGTCAATCTACCATTAAAATTTCAAATTTTTTTGACATTCGACGAATATTTTATGAATATTTTCGTAACAGTGTGTCTAACAATCCGAAAAACAAAATATTTTAACTTTTATGTCTATTATCATCAAATTGCATGAATTTCAATTAACAATTAACATATAATTTATATCATATATCAATCCATGATAAACATGCATATGTTCATCATGGATATCAAATTAACAATTAATTTAAAAGCAAAACGGACCAATTAACAATTAAAAGTCGAATTTTAACACTTTAAAATTTGCATGCAACCTAGGGTTTCATCCAATTAATTTTATTATCAATCAAGATCCAATCTTTATAACTCAAAAAGCCCAAAGGGCTTAAAATTAATCAAGAACCATAATGATCAATTTTGCTCTTTGTAATTAGAATTATATATGATAGCTCGTGATGCCACTGTTGAAGTTTATGACCAAATTAACCATTAACTACACGAGTACACATCGGAAAACATATAATCATGTATAGAAAAATAATCAACAAAAATATTGATGACGTGTATATTTTAGAAATTAACGTAACCACCGTCTTCAATATACCCGCGTGTATAATATAAAATACCACGCAAACCACCCAAAATCTAAACGAATATTTCTCTACTTAGACACAACACAGGGAAAACACACAATACGTTTTCGGGTAGCAAACAATAATGTAAGCTAGGAACTAGTAGATATTTTGAGGCCTAAATACTAACCTATCATACACATATGATACACACAAGACACAACACAAGATATACAAGATGAATTGTTAGGAATTATTGTAAACATACTTAAGTCTGGTAGTTATAGAGTTAAGTCTGGTAGACATAGTTAAGTCTGCCAGTACTAAGTTAAGTCTGGCAGTACTATAGTTAGTACTGACCTTGTTTAGTTAAGTCTGTTTGTGTAACAGAATAGTTATAATAGTTATCTTAGAGATATCTTAGGAGATATCTTAGGAAAGGATATGCATTATCCTTTCACACGTTTGTAAAGCCCATTAGGGTTTCCTTGGTGTATAAAAGGAACCCTACGGCACAATGTTTAGTATGAGATTGGAATAGAATTCTAATAGAAATTAATAACAAATACTAAAGTTTTGCATTGTGTTCTTCTTAGTACTTGTGTTAAGATTCCGCATTAGCACATAGTATTCATAGTCATTGTCTCTCATATAGTTAATTTGGGTTTATTCAAGTTAGCTATTGTCTTACAAAAGGCTAAACAAATCCAAGACTTTGGACCTACATGAATGATTATCACAAACAGGATGACATAACTAAACTAATAACACTTGAAGCTTGACGTCTTCTTGAGTGTTCTTCACTAAAGAGTGGAATGAGTTGATCACTTGTAATGGATTATGTAACAAGTATAATGATCAAAGAATATGCAAAAGATAAAATATGTATAAGAAAAATATTTGTCAAGAGTTATTTGAAATGAAGGAGTGAGGTTGGTATTTATAGGCAACCATTTAAATTTCAAATCCTGTCCTAGGGGAACAAGACGTGCGACCCACGGATCCACCATCTCCTGGATCCGTGCAGTGCATTTGGTGGATCCGTAGGAGGAGCTGGGACAAAAATTGTCATTTAGTGATTAACCCCAAATCTATACAAAATATTATTTTGTACTTATTAAAACTAGTTTAATAGATTCTTCTAGAAGAAAATATTTCTTATCATGAATAAGGAAATATTTTCTAGATTTGGGAAGATTTGGAAAGATTTAAAAAGATTGTTTCCACTTATGGTTAATCCTATTTTGTCTTACATGATTAATATAATCATCTTATAATTAATCATGTGTTAGGTTAAATCATTTGATTAGAAAAGATTTATGCAAATGATAATATTTTTCTTTGATCATTAACTATGTTTAATAATGCCATATTCATACCTTAAGTGATTAGTCGTCGTCAAGTAAACTTTCGACTAAATAACTTGTTTACGTAAACTTTTACGTAGTATGATATTATATTTGTTATTATCAAAACATGAAGAACATTAAATATAAATATCGTTTTTGCCCGAATATTTGTATTAACAATCTCTCTCTTTTTGATGATGACAAAATATAAACTCATGCTTATTTAAAAGTTACTAAATAAGTATTTAGTAGATGAGTTTACATATCTTCTCTCCCTTTTTGTCAAAGCAAAAAGTGTTGTAGAAGGAGGGGAGTCTTGCAAGTCTTGTTTTGATGAATGCTAAGTGACTTAATTACGAATGCAAAGTAAAAAAAAATAAAGACTAATTGCAAGTGCTCCCCCTTGGTGGATGCTCCCCCTCGCTTGGGGCACCAAGGAATCGAGCTATGGATGCGTTGCTACAAAACAAAGATAGTAGACAAGCAAATATATATACGACAATCACAAATGCACACATATACATAATGAACATTCATTATCAACACAACAAAAGAAAATAATGCTTTATCTATTATAAGGGATTTAAACATAAAACTTGTCATTAAAGCCATTACATGATAAACCAAAAATTAAAGAAAACAATTAAAAGTCCTAAATCTTAGGATTTATCATTTTTCCCATATAATTCGAGGGGTGAGGTGAGATTTGCACGCGGTTAATACGGAAAGTAAAGTGGGTGTGGTGAAGGACAGAGGTGGTGTCGAATGTATGAGAACATGTAGTTGACACGATTTCGAAGCATTAGGATTTCATGCCTTGTGGTGCTACAACATTGACAAAATATGTTGTGGAGGTGAGGCATGTCATTTGAATGAACAAAATCTAAAATGTTAAGAGGATTAGGAAAATCTTGATTTCTAAGATTTAGTGGTAGATGGTGGATGTTTTCTAGTGGAGGTGTATTGTTTTGGAGGAGAGATGTGTTGTTGTTAATGTTAACAAACAAAGGTTGGGTTGATGGCAATAATTCAAATCTGGGTTGCAGGTTTGGAAAATCGGGAGGTGGTCGAGAGATACGTGGTGGTGGAGATGGATTAGAGGGGCCCGGTTGCCAATTATCCATAGTTTGAGCATAGGGGTCATTTGGTGATATTTGAGGTGGAGGAAGTTCTTGAGGTTCAAGTTTTATCAGAATGACAAAACGAAATTTTGGTGGAGGTGCAACGTGAGTTGGTGTCGAAGACTCACTTGGTGATGATGAGAAGGTGTAGTGTGTGCTCTTGCTAGAGATGGATTTTGATGGAGCTTGTGGTGGTGAAAGGGATTTATTTCTAGGAAGTGGTGAAGGTGTTCTCTCATTTGGTTGTTCCTCACTTAAGGATGTGAGATCCACCAAAATAACAGACGGATCTACCATATGGTGAATCGTATGGTCGGCAAATTTTTTCATAAAAACGCCTAAACATGCATTAATGCCCCCCAAAACAGAAACAAATTATCAATGCAAGCATCAATATCATCTACCAAAAAAACATCACCATGATAGGAGGTTCATAAAGCATATGCGTATTTCAACGATCAATTCATGCATGCATACAAACTATCATCATTTTGGATCAAGATGGCATAGATTAACACAAAAGATGTTACAAACTAATTAATAGCATATATTAATCCTAAAGCAGTAGTTCAAGAACCCTAGAGATGAGTTAATGCTAAATTTAAAAATGATCTAAACGATGACCAATATCCTAGCAAAGGGGATGTTTGGTTTGAGCTTTCAACCGACGATGAAGAGTAGGGCATGTCAATCTTAACTTCTTTACGCTTATTCCTCTTTCTCTCATTCTTTCTATTGATGGAGCTCATCATTCGATAGTGCAAGACGAATTGTAGAGAATGATAGGGACAAAAGATTTTAGGATGTTTGTAGAATGATGGTATACAATTATCGAGTAATTAAGTAACCATATGGTAAGGCAATCGACTTTTTATCTTTGACATCTCTCAATTTTATAGGATCATGAAGTAGCAAGCTAAAGTTTGAGAGTTTTGAGACGAAGGAGTTATATGCGAGCATTGCATTCAATGGAGCTTTTGTGAGTGTCAACACAAATGACATTTCATGAATGATGAGTTCCTAATCCTTGATGTTGGGAGGAAGATTATCTTGAAGGATAAGCATAGGATTTGAGCAATTTTTGATGGCATGATGGAAGGAAAATGTTTTGAACTACATCTCCAATGTTTGGCAGAATAGTTTGATAGGAAACATGCTTTTCACGAGTAGTGTTCAAAAGTTCTAATGAACATTCCTTTGAGAAGATACATGTTCCTTTGTATGGAATTTGAAGGACTTGACCGAATCTTTCGAGTGACATAATGAACTCCTTGTCTCGAATGGTGAAACCAATCAAAAGAGACATATCATGCACATTTCGTATAAGTTGAAATTTGTGATAGAATTCGATGATGAAGCGAGGAAAAATATGACAATTTAAGGTGAGAAGACAATCAAATTGAATTGGTTTGAATTTATCAACGATGTCATTGCCAAAGGTGAAAGATGACTCAATGTGTCTTCCTTCATGAATGAAAAGATTTCAGAGGTTTTTAAAAGAGTTTTTGGCATTGTTTGGAGTGGACCTTTGGTGATGGATTTTTGGTATGTAGGCTTTGGTTCTTTTCTTGTCGGATTTCATCATTCCAAGCATAATTAAAACCTATAAAATTTATAATTAGGATATAGATAAGTATATTCAATGTGATTTCATCATTACTACATAATGTACATAAATCACATATCTTCATTTTGCTTTATCTCTCAATTCGAATGAGTCAAGATATCACAATAATTTTAGATTTTGAAGGTTCATTCATGAGAGAGTAATTTTTTTGATTTGTATTAACTATGTAAGTAATATTTGTTAAAAACAAATTTCTAATGTTGAGTTTTATAAAAAAAAGATTAATCTTAGTGAATCACATTGAATGTGAGCTCCAAGTATGGAAAAATAAATTGATCTATTATTTTAAATTCTTTTCCTTATATGAAAGGAAAAATAAGTATTTCAAAATTAAGATTTATAAGAGAAAAACTTACAGTTAGATTGATGATTAGTTCATGATCTTGTAGATTAGTTGCTCCAATTGTCGATTTGAGTGATGTTTGTTTTAGGGTTTTTGTGTTTGAGTTTGTGGGTGTGTTTATTTAATATTTGATGTGGTCCCAATTTGTTTAAAATCAACTATTTACCCACTATCTGTGACACACGGATCCACCTAAATAACCCACGGATCTCCCTTTGGTAGATCCGTGGTTCGCAAGTGTCCAAAAATACGGACATGGTTGATTTTTGAGCAAATTGAGATATGGTGTTGTGTTTGTAGCAATTAAAGTATGTTATATATACCGTTAAGAATATGTGATATAATTTTCAGAATCGACGTTCAAGTTTTGAATAAATCGTGTAATTTGTCGTGAATATCCCGATGGAATTTCAACGTAGTCGATCCTACTAGGAGTATGTTATCTTTTAGCATAAGTTTGATCATTACTAATAACACAATTATTTATGAACATTTATATTTAACAAAACATCGTCAACACAAGTGTGAGTTGCAATTTGATGATTGTTCTTTTCATCCTTTTTAATCGATTTCGTAATTTTCATGTATTGACCATACATGTAGATTTTACAAATATCTATGTTTATTTTATTGATATCTTCTTAAGCTAATAATATTCTAATCTCGATTATGTTCACGATCAGAAGTTTTGTAATTAGAACTTGTAATGAGAATTAACATCTTTTGAATAATGATTAATTACTTCATTAAATTTCCGCTTACGATTATTTTTGAGGTGATGAAGAATCACTATCCATGATAAGTTCCATCATTCCTAATCCTAATCTTAAATAATTAAATACTTCACGTTTTAAAGGCTTAGTAAATATATCGGCTATATTATCTTCGGATGCAACTTTCTCGATAGAGATATTGCCTTTTTGGACATTATCGCGTAGAAAGTGGTGGCGTATTTCTATATGTTTAGTTCTAGAGTGTTGTACGGGGTTTTTGCTTAAGTCGATAGCGCCTTTATTGTCACACATAATCGGAACGTCGTCGAGGCGTATGCCGTAGTAGTCCGATGAATCTTGTTTCAATCCATATGCTTATTTTGACATGCTTACACGGCGAAGACTGTATCGTCCTTCGGTCATGGAGATAGCAAGGGTCCGTTTGTTTCTTAGCGAACCAAGATGTTAAACAACATCTCATGAATGTACAAACGCAACTAGTGCTTCTTTGCGATCACTTAATATCCCGCGTGTCAAGTCGGCATAAACTCATAGGTTTCTAATCCTGGATTCTTTCCGAATACCATGAATACTAAATTGACTATTCCACTAATATACCTAAATATAACGCATTAACGGCTTCTACACTGGGTAGTCCTAGGATTTTCTTGGAAAGAGCACATAAGTCAAACACTAAACATAATATCGGGCCTACTATAAGTTAAGTAAAGTAAACTACCAATACATACCTCTATATTTAGAGCTAACTAGCGGAGTTCGGCTTCATCGTCTTTAGTGAGCTTTATCTCCGTTGACATCGGCGTCTTGGTTGGTTTGGAATCTTCCAACCCGAACTTCTTTAACATCTCCTTGATGTTTTTGGATTGATTGAAAAATATTCCGTCTTTCATTTGTTTGATTTGAAAACTCCAGAAGAAGTTCAACTCGCCCATCATACTCATCTCAAACTCGTCGTGCATGATTTTTGCAAAATCATCACACAAGTTTTGACTCGTGGAACCAAATATAATGTCGTCGACATATATTTGAACAATGACAAGGTGTGATTTTGATCTCTTAGTAAAAAGTATGTTATCGACCATTCCCATTGAATACTCGTGTTTTATCAAAAATTCGTTTAGTCTATCATACCAAACTTTAGGAGCTTGATTAAGACTATATAAAGCTTTCTTAAGTTTATAAACATAGTTTGGTTTTTGAAAATCAATAAACCTTGGAGGTTGAGCAACATAAACCTCTTCGTTTATAAAACCGTTTAGAAAAGCACTTTTTACATCCATTTGATATAGTTTAAAATCATTTGCACAAGCAATAGCAAGAAGTATTCTAATTGACTCTAATCTAGCTACCGGAGCATATGTTTCATCATAATCTATACCTTCTTGTTGATTATATCCTTGTGCCACTAATCTAGCCTTATTTCTAGATACTATACCGTTTTCATCTAATTTATTTCTAAAGACCCATTTTGTTCCTATGACGGATTGACTTATAGGTAGAGGGACTAATTCCCAAACATCATTAGCTACAAATTGATTTAGTTCTTCTTGCATAGCTACAATCCAACTTTCATCTTTTAAAGCCTCATTAATATTTTTGGGTTCTATAGTAGATATAAAACAAAAGAAATTGCTATGATTTTGGGCTTGAGACCTTAATGTTCTTTGATTAAGATTTCCTATGACTTGATCTAGTGGATGATTCTTAGACTCCTTAATGTTAACAATTTCATCAACTTCTATCGACTCATCTTCTTCATTAATATTATTTACTACTTTGGTATTTCTTTTAATAGCTTCTTCTTCACCAACATCATCATCAACCAATGGTGATAATTTGGTAGGAGGAGGACTTTCATCGAATGTCACGTTGAGTGATTCTTCGACTTTCATAGAGTGTTTATTTAATACTACATAAGCTTTACTATTTTGAGAATACCCTAGAAAAACACCTTCGTATGACTTTGGGTCAAACTTGGTTAAATAGTCTTTAGTATTTAAAATGAAGCACTTGCTTCCAAATACTTTGAAATATTCTAAAGAGGGTTTCCTACCTCTAAATATTTCATAAGGGGTTTTTCCTAGTATTGGTCGAATTAATATTCTATTTAATATATAAGTTGACGTATCAACGACATTACACCAAAACTTTTGTGGAATTGATTGTTCATTAAGCATGGTCCTAGACATCTCTTGTAAGGTCCAATTCTTTCTTTCTACAAAACCACCATTTGATTATGGAGTATGTGGAAGCCATAAGTTATGAAGTAATGCATAATGTATCACAATAAGTTCCAAATTGTACCTCATTATCAAATTCCCGACCATGATCCGTTCTAATAGCTATTATAGAACTACCTAGTTGGTTTTGAATTTTCCTACTTAATATTTCAAATTTCTCAAAAGCTTCATTTTTAGTTTTAGAAATCTAATCCATGTATACCTAGAGTAATCATCTACTACAACTAAGGTGTATAAATTACCTCCATAGCTTTTAATTGCCGATGGACAAAACAAGTCCATATGTAGTAGTTCTAAACATATTTTAGTGGAAACCATATTTTTAGCTTTATGACTTGCATGAGCTTGCTTCCTAATTTTACAAGCACATAAAAAAAAAAAATTATTTTTTTTTTTTTTTATTTTATTTATCATGAATTACTTAGGGAAAGTTTCTAACTATTTCCTTAGACGACAACGATTGATTTAAACGCATATTCGCGTGGCCAAGTCTTCTATGCCATAAGGTAGAATTATCCACTACCGTGGCGAGACAAAATTTGTCTTGAGACTTCTTTCCTAATTTTTTTATGTTTATACCATTTTTCCTAATTCTATTTCTTATGATTTTACCATCTTTAAT
The DNA here is from genome assembly GCA_026074375.1 of Tanacetum coccineum. Lineage (NCBI taxonomy): Eukaryota > Viridiplantae > Streptophyta > Magnoliopsida > Asterales > Asteraceae > Tanacetum > Tanacetum coccineum. Next base: position 87,503 of record BQNB010005306.1, on the reverse strand, counting down.
TATTTCACTACCTTCTTTCGTGAATAATACATGACACTTATTGTTACAAATTTGACCAACACTAAGTAAGTTAAAGGCTAAGTTATCTACGCGTTCTACATTAGATATGGTGAGAGGGTCATTAGAGATCGTACCTTTGCCTATGATCTTTCCTTTCAAGTTACTTCCAAAACAACGTTACCACCATCGTATGCTTTGTAGGTAGAGAATAAACTCTTGTTACCGGTCATATGTTTGGAGCAACCACTATCTTTGATCCACTCATCCAGTTCCAAGCATGTTCTCAAGCATACCTCATTTGATGATTGAGCCATGAGACAAGTTTCGTTGTTAGTTTTGTCTTCGGCGTCGTTATCGCTATCGCTCCAAGAACCTCCAATGAAAGCCTTTTGATCTTTGTTGCGAGATATTTTTGGACAATCGCCAATGAGATGACTTGGATCACCGCATCTAAAACATGTCCGGTCACTCTTTCCTTTCTTCTCATCTCTTTGTCGGGATGACTTCCTTTCTTCTCTTGGTTGCCTAACAAATTTGCCCTTTCTTCTAAAGAACTTTTTAAAGTTCCTTACGGCCATAACATATTCTTCGTCATCGCTTCCGGATGTCGAAGTTTCATCATCACTAGACTCTTTCTTAGTGTTCAAGGTGACGGACTTAATTCGTTCCTTTTTGCCTTTATAAATTTAGAATATCTTTCCATGACAACTTCATGTACTTTTAGATTGCCGATAAGCTCGTCTAGAGCTAGTGATGACAAATCTTTTGATTCTTCAATCGCCGTGACCTTTGCTCTCCATTTAGGATGTAGAGCCCTAAGAAACTTCCTAACATAGTTCTTGCTAGAGAAACCTTCATCAAGAGCTTTAAGACTAGTAATAATAGTGTTAAATCTAGCAAAACCGCTATCAATAGATTCTTCTTCAAGGATAGTAAATTGTTCATATTGTTGAACAAGAAGATCAATTTTATTATCCTTTACATAGCTATTACCTTGATGTGTGATTAACAACGATTGCCAAATATCTTTAGCCGTTTTACACATAAAAATTCTTTCGTATTCCTTTTTAGGTAAAGTATTGTAAAGAACTATTTTAGCTTTATTATTTTTAGCAAGTTTCTTTTTAAGATCATCGGATTGTTCTTCAAAAGGAACAACCTCTAAAACTTGGGTTACTTCATTTTTGGCAACCGGTGGAAAATCACATTCAAGATAATATGCCAAAGATCTAAATCTTTTGCTTTTACATAAGTTTCAAATCTATTTTTCTAATAAATAAAATGATCATTTTCAAAAAGAGGTGGTCTTTACATAGATTTCCCTAGAAGGAGGGTTGAATAGTTTTTACCATTTTAAAATTAAAACTTAGATTGTTGACTTATGTGAATTCAAGAGATATACACAAGTATATATGATAGTGATGCAATAAATAAATAAACTAACAACAAACTATAAGCAAGTAAAGATAAGAAAGATCAAACCAATGACACAATGATTTATAGTGGTTCGGCTACGAAGCACCTCTTCGCCCTACTCCACTCCCCAAGTACCGAACTTGAGAGTTATATTCACTATGTTAACAAGCTCCCTTTAGGCAGAGGAAATCGTACACGTCGCTTACACTTTTTCCGGTACTAAGCTAAATACCGAGTTCTAATTCGAGATAGAACCAATCTAACACACTATGTATTTTGAGGCCTAAATACTAACCTATCATACACATATAATACACAACACAAGATATACAAGATGAATGATTATCACAAACGTGATGACACAACTAAACTAATAACACTTAAAGCTTGACGTCTTCTTGAGTGTTCTTCACTAAAGAGTGGAATGAGTTGATCACTTGTAATGGATTATGAAACAAGTATAATGATCAAAGAATATGCAAAAGATAAAATAAATAAGAAAAATATTTGTCAAGAGTTATTTGAAATGAATGAGTGAGGTTGGTATTTATAGGCAACCATTTGAATTTCAAATCCTGTCCCATGGGAACAAGACGTGCGACCTACAGATCCACCATCTCCTGGATCCATGCAGTGCATTTGGTGGATCCGTAGGAGGAGCTGGGACAAAAATTATCATTCAGTGATTAACCCCAAATCTATACAAAATATTATTTTGTACTTATTAAAACTAGTTTAATATATTCTTCTAGAAGAAAATGTTTCTTATCATGAATAAGGAAATATTTTCTAGATTTGGGAAGATTTGGAAATATTTGGAAAGATTGTTTCTACTTATGGTTAATCCTATTTTGTCTTACATGATTAATATAACTATCTTATAATTAATCATGTGTTAGGTTAAATCATTTGATTAGAAAAGATTTATGCAAATGATAATATTTTTTTTGATCATTAACTATGTTTAATAATGCCATATTCATACCTTAAGTGATTAGTCGTCATCAAGTAAACTTTTGACTAAATAACTTGTTTACGTAAACTTTTACGTAGTATGACATTATATTTGTTATTATCAAAATATGAAGATCATTAAATATAAATATCGTTTTTGCGCGAATATTTGTATTAACAAAATCAACTTTATTTATTGAAAATTATTATTTTTATAGTTTTTAAGCTGATGGTAGCAAAAAGCAACAATTAACCTCTATGAGCTCTAAAGAGATCCAACTACTCCACGCTTAGCATCTAACTTATATTCAACTATATCATTTTTGTTCTTTGCAAAATTTAAAGTCTTTCAAACGCTTAGTCTCGAAAGCTAAGGTGAAAGCTAGAGCGAACCACTCGGCCAAGTCAAAAATCTTCTTAGTTATAGCCTACGGGCCTACTTATTTTTATATTTTATTTATTTATTTTTTTCATAATCATTTTTTTAAAATAAAGCAAAAATTTGGTTAAAACGGGGTTGCGTGGGGGTACAAACAGGCACATGTATAATCAATTTTGATAGAAATCCCCCCCCCCCCCCACTTAGAACTGAACATTGGCCTCAATGTTCAAAAATATCAGGTTTTACCCTCACACTTAGGAACTAAAAAGGCAAATGCAAAAAATTCTAAGTATGAAAGGGGAAACAATATATATATGATCAGGATAAAAAAAATTCTCTAGATATAAGCATGAAGATGATCGAAGATCGAGTGATTGGAGGATTGAAAACAAGCACGAAGGTCTTCACGATTTAGGATTTCATGCCTTGTGGTGCTACAACATTGACAAAACATGTTGTGGAGGTAAGGCATGTCATTTAGATGAACAAAATCCAAAATGTTAGGAGGATTGGGAAAATCTTGATTTCCAAGATTTGGTGGTGGATGGTGGATGTTTTGTACTGGAGGTACATTGTTTTGGAGGAGAGGTGTGTTGTTGTTAATGTTAACAAACAAAGGTTGGGTTGATGGTAATGGTTCAAATCCGGGTGGTGGATTTGGAAAACTGGGAGGTGGTCGTAAGACACGTGGTGGTGAAGATGGATTAGATGGGCCCGGTGGACAATTATCCATGGTTTGAGAATAAGGATCATTTGGTGACATTTGTGGTGGAGGAAGTTCTTGAGGTTCAAGTTTTATCAGAATGACAAAATGAAGTTTTGGTGGAGGTGCAACGTGAGTTGGTGTCAGAGACTCACTTGGTGATGATGAGGAGGTGTAGTGTGTGCTCTTGCTAGATATGGATTTTGATGGAGCTTGTGGTGGTGAAAGGGATTTCTTTCTAGGAGGTGGTGAAGGTGTTCTCTCATTTGGTTGTTCCTCACTTGAGGATGTGAGATTGACATAGTTTGGGTATTTGACACTTATTCTTGCGGTTTTTATTTTGAAGTTTGGTGAGTTTGTTTTGGATGAACTAGTCATGGTTGTGAACTAGCAAGGTTGTAAGTAAGAGTGTAAGTAAAATGTGTAGAAAATGTGTTTGAGGATGATGATTATAATGGACAACAGTGTTATATGAATTGTTTATTGGTTCTTTGATTATTGGGAGAAATTGTTATATCCTAAGGTTTAAGGATCCCACATAAGTATCCATATAGCTTATGGTTATAAGATAAAGTATAAAAAAGTTAAAAAATCAATAAGTATTTGATTTTTGCGCTGCCTGGTGAGCCAGGATTCGCCAAAAAATAACATCGGGATCTTCCATATGGTGGATCACGGTGGGTCGGCAAAAAATTTTTATAAAATATGACCAGAACATGGATATATACCCCAAACACAAAGCAAAATAGCATGGAAGCATCATTATCATCTACTACATATCATCCATGAAGTTAAGCGTGTAATTTAACACACATAATCTAATCTACTTGCACACTATCATATTAATGTTACACATACTAATTTAACGTAGTTTAGTTAAGATCTTAAAGCTTCCTATTACATATATGTTTTTGAGTTACCATTGAGAATGATCATGATCATGATGATCATGCAAGGCGCAACGATAATCTTCAATGATTTATCACATATGAAGAGGATTTAACTCATCATGTCCATTGTGGGGATGAGAGTTGATGAATTGTTTACTTTTGTGAGAGGAACGAGTAGTTTTAATTATTTCGTGTAGCTTTGAAGATGGATTACCATATGGGTAATGGCTCATTCGGAGAGTTTTTGGAGTGTAGCATTCGTTTGCTACGAAATATGCCAGATTGAATGGAGTGGAGGTGGTGATACAATAAAGCATGTATGCTCTACAAGTGGACAATTGTATTTTAGGTTCATTGGTACAGATGATGTTTTCTCTTGTAACAATTTTTGTGGTTTTAAGATAAGGACACAATTCACCAGTGTAGAGGGTATTTGGGTCATGTGTGTCGTATTTTTCTCCATTGATTCTTTTCTTGGTTATGTTGAATATGAGTGAAGTGGGATGATCAGGTTTTGTACAAGATGATAATTTGTCTTGTATGTTATTAGATTTATTATGGATGTGAGTGAACCATTCATTTGCTATAAAGGAGTGTCCATTCGGTATAGGAAGATCTAGAAGCAATCCAAATTCTTTAAAGTAAAGAGGAATCTTTCTTCATAGATATTGAAGGAGACAAACCACTCATTGTTTAATTTATATATGTTAAAAGAATGATAGAGTTCAACAAGAAATTGTGGGTAAATCTTTCCATCTAAGTGGTAGAAGGATTGAAAACAATTTTTGAGGAAAATTTCTTCAAGATTGACTTAAGGATTAAAGTGTTTATCTATGACTCTTCCTTCATGAATGGTTCGACTAGAAAAGTCTTCATATGACATTCGATATCTAGATAATTTTAATGTGATTTCAATGAGAAATAATTATAAATGATAATGATTCGATAAGTGAAAATGTAAACATGTTTATATGCATTTGATGTGAGTGTACGGTTTGCTTGGCTCTAACAAAATGAAAATAGTGATAGTAATAATAATAAGCAAACCTTGATGCACAACCTAAGTTTGATATTGCTCTAAATGAATGGAACGAAACAATGCTTATGAGTTAAGCATCTCGTGTATGCATTCATGAGTCCAAATACATGAAGAAAATGTTTTTGCGTTGTATTAACAATGTAGTTAAACAACTCTTGTTTTGAAAAGTTCCTAGAAGTGAAAATCATAACTTGGGGTTTTTGTCGAAAATTGATTCTTGGCGAATCACTTCAATTATGCTTTTTGAGTATCAAAGTAGTCATACATTGTTATATCTCAGTTCTAATTGTGCGAAAATAACAATAAAAATTGAAACCCCCAAATTATATGATTTGATTAAAATCAAAACCCTAGATATGAAATCAAAAAGAAATAAGATGTTATCCACTTACAATTGTTGTTATAGATTGATGATTAGTTGATGATCTTGTAGATTAGTTGCTTCAATTGCCGATTAGAGTTATGTATGATTGAGGGTTTTAGTGTTTTAGTTCGTGTGTGTGTTTATTTTATGTTTGTTGTGGTCCCAATTTGTTCAAAATCAGTTATTTACCCGCGATCTGTGACACACGGATCCACCTAAATAACGCACGGATCTCCCTATGGTGGATCCGTGGTCCGCAAGTGTCCAAAAATACGGACAGAGTTGATTTTTGAGCAAATTGAGATATGGTGTTGTGTTTTTGGCAATTGAAGTATGTTATATATACTATTAAGAGTATGTGATATAATTTTCGGAGTCGACGTTCAAGTTTTGAACAAATCGTGCAACTTGTCGTGAATTTCCTGATGGAATTTCAACGTAGTCGATCCTACTAGGAGTGTGTTATCTTTTAGCATAAGTTTGACCATTACTAATAACACAATCATTTGTGAACATTTAGATTCAACAAAACATCATCAACACAAGTGTGAGTTGCAATTTGATGATTGTTCTTTTCATCCTTTTTAATCGATTTCGTAATTTTCATGTATTGACCATACATGTAGATTTTGAAAATATCTGTGGTCATTTTATTGATATCTTCTTAATCTAATAAAATTCTAATCTCGATTATGTTCACGATCGGAAGTTTTGTAATTGGAACTTGTAATGAGAATTAACATCTTTTGAATAATGATTAATTACTTCATTAAATTTCCGCTTACGATTATTTTTGAGATGATGAAGAATCACTATCCATGATAAGTTTCATCATTCCTAATCCTAATCTTAAATAATTAAATACTTCATGTTTTAAAGGCTTAGTAAATATATCGGCTAATTATCTCGATGCACACTTTCCTTTTTGATAGAGATATTGCCTTTTTGGACATTATCACGTAGAAAGTGGTGGCATATTTCTATATGTTTATTTCTAGAGTGTTGTACGGGGTTTTTTCTTAAGTCAATAGCGCCTTTATTGTCCCACATAATCAGAACGTCGTCGAGGCGTATGCCGTAGTCGATGAGAGCTTGTTTCATCCATAGTGCTTGTTGACATGCCTTACCGGCGAAGACGTATTCGGCTTTGGTCGTGGAGATAGAAAGGGCCGTTTGTGTCGTAGCAGAACCTAGATGTTAAACAACTCATCCCATGAAAGTCTAACGCCACTTTTTTTTTTTCTTTATTATTTTTATTTATATTTGTTTTGCGATCAACGTAATCGCCCACGTGGTCGGAGTCGGCATAAACTATATTTTATATGTCTGTTTCCTTTGGATACATAATCTCTAAAGTGACTAGTTCCTAAATATTCGTAATATATGCTTAACGGCTTTTAAATGGGTAGTCTTAGGATTTTCTTAGAAACGAGCACATAAGCAAACACTAAACATAATATCAGGCCTACTAGCAGTTAAGTAAAGTAAACTACCAATCATACCTCTATATTTAGAGCTATCCACGGAGTTGGCTTCATCGTCTTTAGTGAGCTTGATCTCCATTGACATCGGCGTCTTGGTTGGTTTGGAATCTTCCAACCCGAACTTCTTTAACATCTCGTTGATATATTTGGATTGATTGAAAAATATTATGTCTTCCATTTGTTTGATTTGAAGACCCAAGAAGAAGTTCAACTCGCCCATCATACTATCTCAAACTCGTCGTGCATGATTTTTGCAAAATCATCACATAAGTTTTGACTCGTGGAACCAAATATAAGGTCGTTGACATATATTTGAACAATGAAAAGGTGTGATTTTGATCTCTTAGTAAAAAGTGTGTTTTTTTTTGTTGTCGCCATTCCCAATTGAGATATGTGTTTTTATCAAAAAATGCTTTTAGTTATCATACCAAAAAAAGCTTTTAGAGCTTGCTTAAGTCCATATAAAGCCTTTCTTAGAGTTTATAAAACATTAGTTTGGTTTTGAAAATCAATAAACCCCGGAGGTTGAGCAACATAAACCTCTTCGTTTATAAAACTGTTTAGAAAAACACTTTTTACATTCATTTGATATAGTTTAAAATCATTTGCACAAGAAATAGCAAGAAGTATTCTAATTGACTCTAATCTAGCTACCAGAGCATATGTTTTATCATAATCTATACATTCTTGTTGATTATATCCTGTTGCCACTAATCTAGCCTTATTTCTTGACACTATACCGTTCTCATCTAATTTATTTTTAAAGACCCATTTTGTTCCTATGACGGATTGACTTATAGGTAGTGGGACTAATTCCCAAACATCATTAGCTACAAATTGATTTAGTTTTTCTTGCATAGCTACAATCCAACTTTCATCTTTTAAAGCCTCATTAATACTTTTGGGTTCTATAGTAGATATAAAACAAAAGAAATTTCTATGATTTTGGGCTTGAGACCTTAATGTTCTTTGATTAAGATTTCCTATGACTTGATCTAGTGGATGATTCTTGGACTCCTTAATGTTAACAATTTTGTCAACTTCTATCGACTCATCTTCTTCATTAATATTATTTACTACTTTGGTATTTCTTTTAAATAGCTTTCTTCTTCATCCACCTTCATTATCATACCAATGGTGATAATTTGTAAGAGGAGGACTTCATCGAATGTCACTTTGAGGTGATCTTCGATTTCATAGAGGTTTATTTATACTACATAAGCTATCTATTTTGAGAATACCCTAGAAAAACACCTTCGTATGACTTTGGGTCAAACTTGGTTAAATAGTCTTTAGTATTTAAAATGAAGCACTTGCTTCCAAATACTTTGAAATATTCTAAAGAGGGTTTCCTACCTCTAAATATTTCATAAGGGGTTTTTCCTAGTATTGGTCGAATTAATATTCTATTTAATATATAAGTTGACGTATTTAAGTTTTGGGGGGATTCGGGTAAAAATTCCCAACGGCATTACACCAAAACTTTTATGGAATTGATTGTTCATTAAGCATGGTCCTAGACATCTCTTGTAAGGTCCTATTCTTTCTTTCTACTACCCCATTTGATTGTGGAGTATGTGGAGCCGAGAAGTTATGAGTAATGCCTTGTGCATCACAATAAGCTCCAAATTGTACCTCATTATCAAATTCCTGACCATGATCCGTTCTAATAGCTATTATAGAACTACCTAGTTGGTTTTGAATTTTCTTACTTAATATTTCAAATTTCTCGAAAGCTTTATTTTTAGTCTTTAGAAATCTAATCCATGTATACCTAGAGTAATCATCTACTACAACTAAGGTGTATAAATTACCTCCATAACTTTTAATTGCCGATGGACCAAACAAGTCCATATGTAATAGTTCTAAACATCTTTTAGTGGAAACCATATTTTTAGCTTTATGACTTGCATGAGCTTGCTTCCCAATTTTACAAGCATCACAAAAATGTTTATCATATTTTAGCTTAGGTAAGTTTCTAACTAGTTCCTTAGACGACAACGATTGAATTAAACGCATATTAGCGTGACTAATTCTTCTATGCCATAAGGTAGAATTATCCACTACCGTGGCGAGACATAATTTGTCTCGAGACTTATTTCCTAATTTCATTACGTATAGACCATTTTTCCTAATTCCATTTCCTATGATTTTACCATCTTTAATTATTTCACTACCTTCTTCCGTGAATAATACTTTAACTTTTGTTTAAATTTGATCCAACACTAAGTAGTTACGGACTAATGTTTATCTTAGGTGTTCTACATTAGATATGGTGAGAGAATCATTAGATATCGTACATTTGCCTATGATCTTTCCTTTCAAGTTACTTCTAAAAACAACATTACCACCATCGTATGCTTTGTAGGTAGAGAATAAACTCTGGTTACCAGTCATATGTTTGGAGCAACCACTATCTTTGATCCACTCATCTGGTTCCAAGCATGTTCTCAAGCATACCTCATTAGATGATTGAGCCATGAGACAGGTTTTGTCATTGGTTTTGTCTTCGGCATCATTCTTGCTATCGCTCCAAGAACCTCCAATAAAGGCCTTTTGATCTTTGTTGTGAGATGGCTTTGGACAATCACCAATGAGATGATTTGGATCTCCACATCTAAAACATTTGCAGTCACTCTTTCCTTTCTTCTCATCTCTTTGTCGGAATGATTTCTTTTCTTCTCTTGGTTGCCTAACAAATTTACCTTTTCTTTAAGACTTTTTAAAGTTCCTTACGGCCATTAGCAATTCTTGTCATCGCTTCCGGATGTCAACTGTTTCTATCATCACTAGACTCTTTCTTAGCTTTCAAGGCGATGGACTTAATTCGTTCCTTTTTGCCTTTATAAATTTCGGAATCTTTTTCCATGACAACTTTATGTACTTTTAGATTGCCGATAAGCTCGTCTAGAGCTAGTGATGACAAAATCTTTCGATCTTCAAATTCGCCGTGACCTTTGCTTCTATTTAGGTTGTAGCGCCTAAGAACATTCCTAACATAGTTCTTGCTAGAGAAGCCTTTATCAAGAGCTTTAAGACTAGTAATAATAGGTGTTAAATTAGCAAAAACGCTATCAATAGATTCTTCTTCATGGATAGTAAATTGTTCATATTGTTGAACAAGAAGATCAATTTTTTGATCCTTTATTGGCATATTCCTTGATGTGTGATTAAAAACAATTGACCAAAATATCTTAAGCCGTTTTACACTAAAAATTCTTTCATATTCCTTTTTACGTAAAGTATTGTAAAGAGCCATTTTAGCTTCATTATTTTTAGCAATTTTTTTAAAGATCGTCCGATTGTTCTTCAAAAGTAACCACCTCTAAAACTTGGGTTGCTGCATTTTTGGCAACCGGTGGAAAATCACCATTCAAGATAATATGCCAAAGATCTAAATCTTTTGCATTGATTGACCTTCTAGATATTTATCCAAGTTCATAGATCGATTCAAGCTTTAATGTACAATATACGTTAAAGATCTTGGGTGACCTTGGCTCCTGATACTAATTGTGGAAACTAGAAGGGGGGTTGAATAGTTTTTAACATTTTAATATTAGAACTTAGATTGTCGACTTATATAAATTCAAGAGATATACACAAGTGTATATGATAGCGATGCAATAAAAAATAAACTAACAACAAAATATAAGCAAGTAAAGATAAGAAAGATCAAACCGATGACACAATGATTTATAGGGATTCAACTACGAAGCACCTCTTCGCCCTACTCCACTCCCCAAGTACCCAACTTGAGAGTCATCTTCACTATGTCAACAAGCTCTCTTTAGGCGGAGAAAACCGTACACGTCGCTTACACTTTTTCTGGTTGCTTTTACGATTGATGATGTGATTAACAAACGTATTGCCAAATATCTTTAGGTTTTTACACGTAAAAATTTCTTTGTATTCCTTTTCTAGGTAAATCATTGTAAAGAACCATTGTAGTTCATTATTTTTGCAGTTTCTTTTTAAGATCATGGATTGTTCTCATAAGGAACAACCTCTAAAACTTGGAGTTACTTCATTTTTCGGCAACCGGTGGGAAATCACCATTCAAGATAATATACCAAAGATCAAAATCTCTTGCTTTCACATAAGTTTCAAATCTATTTTTCTAATAAATAAAATGATCACTTTCAAAAAGAGGTGGTCTTTGCATAGATTGCCCTTCTAGATATTTATCCAAATCCATAGATCAATTTAAGCTTTAATGTACAATATACGTTAAAGATCTTGGGTGACCTTGGCTCCTAATACCAATTGTGGAAACTAGAAGTGGGGGAGGTTTAATAGTTTTTACCGTTTTATAATTAAAACTTATAATGTCGACTTATTTGAATTCAAGAGATATACACAAGTGTATATGATATCGATGCAATAAATAAATAAACTAACAACAAAATATAAGCAAGTAAAGATAAGAAAGATCAAATCGATGACACAATGATTTATAGTGGTTCGACTATGAAGCACTTCTTCGCCCTACTCCACTCTCTAAGTACCCAACTTAAGAGTTATCTTCACTATGTCAACAAGCTCCCTTTAGGCGGAGAAAACCGTACACGTCGCTTACACTTTTTCCGATACTAAGCTAAATACTGAGTTCTACTTCGAGATAGAACCAATCTAACACACTATGTATTTTGAGGCCTAAATACTAAACTATCATACACATATGATACACACAACACACAACACAAGATATACAAGATGAATGATTATCACAAACATGATGACACAACTAAACTAATAACACTTGTAGCTTGACGTCTTCTTGAGTGTTCTTTACTAAAGAGTAGAATGAGTTGATCACTTGCAATGGATTATGTAACAAGTATAATGATCAAAGAATATGCAAAAGATAAAATATGTATAAGAAAAATATTTGTCAAGAGTTGTTTGAAATGAAGGAGTGAGGTTGGTATTTATAGGCAACCATTTGAATTTCAAATTCTGTCCCAGGGGAACAAGACATGCGACCCACGAATCCACCATCTCCTGGATCCGTGCAGTGCATTTGGTGGATCTGTAGGAGGGGCTAGGACAAAAATTGTCATTTAGTGATTAACCCTAAATCTATACAAAATATTATTTTGTACTTATTAAAACTAGTTTAATAGATTCTTCTAGAAGAAAATATTTCTTAACATGAATAAGGAAAGATTTTCTAGATTTGAGAAGATTTGGAAAGATTGTTTCCACTTATGGTTAATCTTATTTTGTCTTATATGATTAATATAACTAGCTTATAATTAATCATGTGTGGTCTTATTTCGGTTTCGGTTTATCACATTGTTATTATTTATAATTTTTATAGCCAAATTTCAAGTCTTGTGGTCTTTTAACTACTGTGGACATAGGCCGTCCTTACCGACAAGACCCGGTTTAGACTAATTCCCCACACACTGACAAATCCTCAGATGTGTACCTTATTTCACCTAGAATGAATCTTACGAGGGATTAAATCGAATCGCAAATAACCAAAGTAACCTTTATCTTATTTAACAATTATATAAATTTATTAGTGGGATGGAGCAAAAAGCCAATACCGTTAACCTCTATGAGCTCTAAAGAGATCCAATCTACTCCACGCTTAGCCATCTAACATATATATAACTCTAATCATTTTTCCCCGTTCTTTTCTAATTTTTAAGTTTAGCAAAGATATATTCTCAAAACCCTAAGGGGGAATGCTTTGGGTTTAGTACGGTTAAGTCAAAATATGCCTGATTTTACGGGGCCTATTATTTGACATATCTTAGATTATAACTAAGATGATTTTTTTAATGTTATATATTATATATTATATATATATATATATATATCTATAGTATCATATAATATTCTATATATTTATATATATACTACTTTATATATATATATATGATATATTGCTTATAAAACAATAACAATTTTAAAATTATGGTCAAAACCGGGCAGCGTGGGAACACATATAGGCCACAGGAAAGTCATATTTCGGCAGACGTCCCCCCCCCCACTTAGAATGGGAAACATTGGTCTCAAATGTTCAACAAATGTCAGGTTTTTACCCCCCACTTAGGAACGGTAAAAAGGAAAATGAAAAATTCCAAGTGTGAAAGGAAAATAAAGTAGATTTATATATATATTACTATAGTTATATATTTATATAATATATTTATATATATATAATATATATATAATATTTTAATATATATTATAAATATATATATATTGTGTGTGATTAAGGAATTCCCTGAGATATAAACATAAAACTGATCGGAGACCGAATTATTGGAGGATTGAAAACAAGCACGAAGATCTTCAAGATCATAGGGAATCCTGCAAGCAAAAACAGATAACCACGAAACACAACAAGGGAAGAAACACACCCCACACTTATTCATTATTACTACTAAACCACTTATTCATTACTACTAAAATATATTATTATTACTACTAATAGATAAATAAAACGGGTTGCCTCCCAATAAGCGCTTGTTTTTATTCGAGTCTCTAACTTGACTCTAGGGTTATTTCATTTTAGGTCCATGGTCAAGTCCATCACCCGATGTGAGGTGAGGATGGTAAAAGTGATGCATCACCTCCTTAGGTGAGTATGCAGCAGGACGGGGTAATGGCATATGATGAAAACCAAAATAAGGGATCTCCATCACCCTCGTCGTTCTCCCCCGGACCTGTGTTGGGAGAAGAAAGGATCAAATCTTTCCATTCCCTTATGCAAATCTGCTCAAGTTCAGGAATTGGTGCGTCGTGTGGACTAGCAAGGAAGGATCATCAAGTAACTGGAGTGCTTAGAAGGGTCGAGCTACTAATGACCATCAAACTCCTATCAAAAAGCGGAATATCATTACACAAGAAAATCATCAAAAATTCAAAAGAGATGCTTATATAAAGTTAAATCACATTAACACTACAAAATACACACCACAAAACACACCCCCACACCAACCCCCCCCCCCCCCCCCCCCCCCCCCCCCCCCCCCCCCCCCAACCACCAAACCAAAACAAAAAAAAAAAAAAAACCCCAAAAAAACCCACCACTCAAAAAAAAAAAAAAACGCACCAAAAAAAAACCCCCCCCCCCCCCACAGCTCATAAGACATTCCCTTTGCGTTTAACTGGAATTTTGATTAAATGATTAAAGGATAATTAACCATATGTCTAGGCAAGCCAGCTACATCCTCATTTTCCATCAAAAAGCCGACTACATATTCTCCTAGAGGCGAATTGATATCAAAATATTCTCCCTAACATCTGTGGTGGACATCGGTATAGTAATAGGATATCACGACTCTTAATCCCCAATAATTCCCTATGTCACTCTGACTCCTTGGGAATTGGGACAAGATCATCAACACTAGACTTTATGAATTCGTCATTTTCCCTTTCAGGAGTAGTGCTAATAACCTCATCCCCTATTAAGAGGGTGTCTAAAGGTTCCTTGGTGAGAATAACACTTGAAGTTTGACGTCTTATTGAGTGTTCTTCACTAAAAAGTGGAATGAGTTGAATTTGATTTGAATTTCTAAGGTTTAGGATCTCCTGAAGATGGTTTATTTCATTTTCAAAATCCATGTTAAGTTGTTCTTGAATTATGTTGAACTATTCTTGAGTTTTGTTGAATTGTACTTCAGATTCGATCATATATGTAATCAAACTGCTCGATTTAACTCTCTTAGGGGGAGTGGTTGAGGGGGTGTAAACTATGAAGGTTGGTCAAAGTAAAGAAAGTCATAATTGTTACAAGGATTAGGCTCATAGACATGCGGATTCCTAGTTTGACAATCAGATTTATAATGCAGACCTCCACAAGTCTTACAACAGTCGAACTGTTGTGGCTGACTCGGAGAATAATATGGAGGTTGGTCAAAACCAAAATCTTGATTGTAACAAAGACCCTGATCATAGACGGGTGTGTTCCATGTTTGACAATCAAAGCCCGGGTGAGGGTTGCCTCCACAAAACTCACACGAGTATGTCTCGTATTAGTGTTGTGGAGGTTGGTTGAAGAAGTTAGGTGTTTCATTATAAGAATAAGGATTTGGGTCATAGACAAACTCATTTCCGAATCCTGTACTGCTACAGCCAGGACAGTTTCCACCATTAAACGGACCTCCACACCACGAGCAACCAAAATGGTTATACGAAGATATGTCAAAGAATCAAACGGATAAGAGGGTAAAAAAGATAAGAATTAAATGAAATAAGAGGATAAAGGGAGAATATTTTTGAAATTTTTTTATATGTATATATAATAAAAATAAAAATAAAAAGAAAGTAGAAATGTAAAATATTTTTGGATTTTTATATTTTTAATAAGTATAAAAATAAACTTTCTGAAGAAAGGATCTTCAAGGCACTAACTCGAAACACCATGTAAAAATCGTACAACTCTCCCCGGCAACGGCGCCATTTTGATAAACGCCAAACGTGTGTCGTAGTGATATAAAGTATTTCCCGTTAGATGTAAATATTCACTTGAGAACAAATAAAAATCTAATCTTCCGAGTGTTGTATCCACGACGAGAATTGAATTGAGATTTACGTTTATGTTTCTTATTTGTTGCTTGATTATCTTTTAGTTTTGGTTTTGGTTTTTAAGCTAATTATATAATAATAAACTATAAAACTAAGTAAATAAATCTAAACTATATAAAACGGATATGCTTGTCAAGCGAGGCGAAAAGATCATTAAATGTGAAGAAAATAGTACATAAAGAATTAGCACCGTTAAAAAAACTATTTTCTTACAACGTTGGTTTTTATTGAAAACGATCCTTTATTTTGGTACAAATTACTCGATTCAATATTGACGAATTAATACCCGTAAAAATATTATTATCTCACAACGTTGGTTTTTATTGGAAACAATATCTTATGAAGGAATTAATTACTAGATTTGATGTTTGATTATTTCTCCGGATTTTGCCCTTCAAAATAATCAAATAAAAAAATCTAAATAACCCGAAGATTATTAATCAACAAATCACTTTATCCACACTTAAGTCACTAATCGCAACTCACTTAACAAGCATATATAAATCTACTCGCTAAACATGGCAATTAAACTAACAATAATAAGCATAGCAATAATGACAATCATATTAAGCTAAATAAACTAAAACTACTAATTGAAAAAAAGGGAAAAGAAAGTAGAACCCGAATAACGAAAGTGATACGAAAGTAACCACCCAATTTAAAACTAAACTAAATACCAAGTTTATTTCTTATTTAGACTTTATTTACTTAATAGATTATAAAGTATTTAAACTTTATTCTCTAATTAGCTAGTAAATCCAACTAAGCTATAAACTTAAACAATAAGCTAGCTTATACAATCCGTAAGCTCCTCGCCATCAGTGTAGACGATTTCATCAATCAAAAGACAAGAAAAGGGTTAAACAAATATCAATAAGCTAAATAATATCTTAATCTATCTACAGTAATTTTATCACTAGTCTGCTTTGAATAAACTAAATGGATACAAACTTATTCAACCAATTTAATATCCTAATTGTTGAACTCCTTTCTATGTGAAACAATGTCCGAACTAACATTAAATAAGAATGAACCAACTCAAACCAGAAATCACCGAATATCGAATCCGAACACAAACTAAATCCAAACCAAGCTACAAGCACATCACGAATAAGCTGTTAACCGAAATAACTAAATCTATTCCAACCTACCTGAAAAAAAAACGTCTTTAAACCCTTCAAATCGTAACAACAATAAATCCAAAAACATACTTCGATAAATCGATCGGAACATTAAACATTACATCAGATCCAAACTACAATCATAATTTCGGAATGAAAAATTACATTTAAGAAAAAAAAAAGCTATTCTACTCCTAAACTTCTTTACTCTACTCCTAATTTCTATTCTACCAAAAAAATGACAAAACAAAAAGATAAGATAAATACTTTAATAATGATAAGATAGAAAGATGTTGCTGCTATCCCTTTTTATTTTGCGATCAATAAAGCAGTAGTAGGGCCTCCGTGGACTTTTTTTGGCCTCACCATTGATGGGCCAAGTATATCTTCCAATTTGGGCCGAGTTTTTTTTTTCCAGGTAGGTCTGCATTATAAATCTGATTGTTAAGCAGTAGTAGGGCCTCCGTTTTTGCTTCGTTTTCAATCCTTTATACCTGCAAGACATGACAACACAAAACAAACATATTTGCAATATAATTAAGCATATTTTAGTGTTATTAGTGCGTTTATTAGTGTTTTGGGGTATAAATGATGTGTGTTTTAGCACACATCATAGCGCCATTTACAAAACATAGTAAAGTTCAAGAATTAGTATTTTCGATAATACTCCTTGAAAAAAATTAACTACCCATGTTTAAACATATAAACAATTAATTTTCTAAGGCCTAGGATCCAACTTGACATACCACCATCACATCAGTTGATCTGCTAGTAATGATGTATTCAAAAGGTAATTGACGATCAATAATTGTCACCGGTGCAATTCCTAGTACATTATGAGACTTACTTTATTACATTAATATACTAGTGAGATTGTTTTATCCCATCTATGCCTTGAGCATAAGATCTCACCAGCTTACCTTAATTAAGTCATCCAATCAAGAACAGTGATTATGTAACACCAACGTCTCACGAAAAGTGTATAATCACCTTGGGTTTGCAATCTAACTACGTCTCACGTAATGTAAAAGGCAAATGCAAGTGTCTTATAAATTGTATGGCAACAACTTATTTAAAGGGTATTTACATTTGACGTGTCAAATATGTACGAAGAAGCATGCATACATCTTCGTATCATAAATTTTAATAAAAACTTTACTCAATCAAGTTATTTATTACGGTATCACTTATTTTCTATACATCTAATGTATAAATAGTGTTACCTTTTAATAATTTGACGATTCAACGTGTTTTCAAATCTAAAGATTTCTTATTTTATCGCGGGAAAAGATTAAAGAATGATTAAAAATCATTCAAACCCTAGACCATTCGCGCTTCCTAAATAATTTGCAAGATATCAGAGATTTATAGAGTATATCAACCTCAAACCCTTGGTGATATACCTTGTAAATAAATAGTACTTTTGCAAATTTCGTCATTGATAAAATTCAATCTTTGATTTAAAACACATTGTAAACTCATTAAATTGCAAGTCTCGTCGTGGGAAGTTAAGGTATAAGCCCTAACATTATAGATAACCACACCCGATTGACATATAAGACTTCGCAATTAATTGTCTATAATAAATCTTATTTCATAGTTATTAGTCATGTTTATAATTTTATTTTTCGAAAAACTCTTTTGTTTTCTCACAAGTCAAACACTTATAACAAAATAATATAAACAACAACTAATACACATAACATTTATTTAATCACTTAACAATTAAGTCATGGAAATATTAATGATGATTCTAATTATCGTATAATTAAACTATGTATATATTCATATAAGGCTCATTCTTTCAATGAATCGGGCCACATACATCGAAAAAATTGACTGCGTAAGCCATATATAAACATATACCACATAGCACATAAAGTTGATAGAAAATTTTAGTCGACTTCAGGTCCCGACAGGACATAGCTAGGATCTTCCCTAGCTTTTACAGTAAACTAAAAAGTTGTAGCTTACTGAGTCGTAGATCTACCGTATAAATTTTAAATTTTTTCGTCTTATAATGAATTTTTTATGAATATTTTAGTGACAGTGTGTCAATACTTAGGTTCTATGTCTATAATCATCAAATTGCATGATCATTCAATTAACAATTAACAAGAATACGAATATCATATATCTATCCATGATAAACTTGCATGTATTTATCATGGATACCCATTAACAATTAATAATCTATCAAAAATGATCAATTAACTCAATTAACATAACAATCGAATTTGATACCATAAAATTGCATACAACCTAGGGTTTCGCCTAACTAATTTTATTATCAAGATCCAATATTTATAACTAAAAATGCCAGAGGGCTTTAATAAATTAATCAAGAACCCTAATTTGTCCAATTTTACTTCTTTGTAATTATTGTTCTATACGATGGATCGTGATGCCACTGTTGGGGTTTTACAACCATTGATCAATTCAAATCATGAGTACGCAGCGGAAAACATATAAATACGTATAGAATAAGTAATCAACAAAGAGTTCAAGAGGTGTGTACCTTTTAGCAATCTAACAAACACAGTCTTGAATATACGCGTGTGTATAAAGCTAATACCATGCGAAAACTAAATAAGTTACCAAAGTAGATAACCTCTATGGTATGCTCACAATATACGTCATGGAGATACGCTAGGATGCTAGTACTTGCTTCACGAATAAAACAACCCAACATGATGTTCTTGTTTTGGATATTATCATCACACGATCGATTCCTCAAGGGATTTATAAACCCATCGTCAAACCACAAGGAATAAAGAATATACATTCAATATATATTACGTATGCATATGCATGTAGAATTCTATATGCATGTGTATGATATTAATATCATATATCACAGCTTGCATGCGAATGGTTTTATAGGATAGATGTCGACAGACTTTTAGGGGTATATTAATCGTATATATCACGCACGAATGAATATATGGCAGGCATATATTATATATAACATATACTATATATATAATAATAATATTATATATATATATATATATATATATTATTTATTAATACTATATTATATAAAGTGAGAGAGAGGAGAGAGTTGGTGGTAAATGTAAAATAAAAAAATCTTATAATAAAAAGGGTAAGATAACACCACAGGCTACCATGTGTCCCCTTCTCACCCCTCCTTTTTTATACTGTTAGCGGTATTTTTGTCATTCTTATCCAACCTTATATAACCATTTTATTTTTCATTATTATCTTCCTTTTTCAACCCGAATCACACAGTTCCTCCATCTCCTCCTTCGATCCTCCACACCTCACCGCCGCCATCCCTACCATTCTTCACAATATATTCACCATCGTTAACCACCGTTCATCATTATCTAATAGCTATTTTCAAAAATTCATTCATTAACCTTAATTCAAAGTCAACGAATTCAATAGCTATTTTCGAGATGCTAATTGATTCATCATACTCTTATAAGTGTAGCTCGTTAAGAGTTAATGAATGTAAGATCCTGGTTTAAATACCTAATGTTCAGTTTATGTGTTTTTATTGATCTAAGTATGTCATATTTAGAGTTGAATTCAAATTTACATCATGTTTTCTTCTAGATCTAGAACAATATATAAAAAATATAGATACAAAACGTGTTTAAGAAGGTCGCATACAAGGTGTTTGATAAAATGTCTCAACTAGAGTTTATAACTGTGATGCGGTTATATTTCAGGTTATGATGCATTAGGTTTTTATTTTAACTGTGATGCGGTAGGTTATTTGTGTTTGTATATTTGGTTATTTGTGCGATGCACTTGATTTTGAACTAAGATGCAGTAGGTGTTCAATTTTGTAATGTGCTTATTGAAAAGGAATAAGTTGTTTTATTAGCAAAGCTTAGAAAGATACATGATTTAAGCACATTCATATAAGTTGTTTAGAGTCGAGATAAGTTGAAAAGGAATGAGTTTGTTTTGTTAGTGTATTTAGAACATTCATCCAGCATGGTTTTAAAAAAATAGATGAAAAGCATGTATACGAAACTTTCACATCAGGTTTTTGATAAAATGCTCACATGATATTCTATAACTGTGATGCGCTAGGGTCCTACTGTGATGCACTAGTTATGTATTGTGGTGGACAAGTTGTTTATACACTTTGTAATGCAGTAGGTGTAATGCAGTAGGTGTAATGCAGTATGTGTTATGTATTAGGTTTTTTATGTAATGTAGTAGGGTATTTTACATGTCGAAAAGTGTATGTGTGTGTCTTTGTATGCATGATGCAGCTAGTGTAATTCAATGATGCAGTAGGTTCTTATATGTGGTACATAAGGTTAGGTTTGCTCACGCGTAGGTTGTTTTACATGTCAAAAAGTGTGTGTGTGTGTCTTTGTAAGCATGATGCAGCTGGTGTAATGCAATGATACAGTAGGTTCTTGTCTATGGAACATAAGGTTAGGTTAGCTCACTCTTAGGGTGTTTTACATGTCAATAAGTGTTTGTCTATGTATTTATATGCATGATGCAGCTGGTGTAATGCAATGATGCAGTAGGTTCTTCTATGTGGCATATAAGGTTTACGCATAATGTGTTTTACATTAAGAAAGTGTGTGTGAGTCTCTTTGTATGCATAATGCATTTGGTTTAAAGTAATGATACAATAGGTGCTCATTTGGAAAGTGGTTATGTGTGTATATATATATGCATGATGCGTTTGGTATAGTGTAGTGATGTAGCAGGTTCTTATATGTGACATATAAGGTTAGGTTAGATCATGCGTATGGTATTTTACATGTCGAAAAGTGTTTGTGTATGTATTGGATGCATGATGCAGTGATGCAATCTGTTCTTATCTATGGCATATAAGGTTCGATTAAGTCACACATAGGGTGTATTACTTGTCAAAAATTATTTGTGTGTGTATTTATATGCTTAATGCAGCCGATATAAAGTAGTGATGTAGTAGATGTTTTATAATGGATTTGTTTGAACATGTTACAAGTAGGAATAACAAAGAACGAGTACACGAAAACAAGAGGTGGTTAGTAGACCTGCAATAAACAGAATAAGGATATATAGGATCAGAAAACAAAATGAATTTGGATGAAGAACTTGTTGCAACAAAAAAGAAGAATACTGTTAAAAGAGTTGCTGATGAGGAGTATACAGAAAGACGGATTTCATCAAAGGATTGTTGAATGCGTAATAAGGATTCTCGGATAATACTTGTGGATTGTTAAAAACAATGTTTTATTGTTGTTGCATTACTTTTGAATGATGTACCTAAAATCTTATGTGCTTCAAATTGTTATGTTTCATGCATTAACTACATTTATAATTGAATTACATATGAATCCCTGCTAGTACTTGAATTTTCCTTTTAAGTATTAATAAAACTCAATGTTATAAATCTACTGCATCACAATGTATAAATCCACTGCATTACAATGTTATCTATGCATTAGAATGAATAATCTGTTGCATCATAATGTATAAAACTACTGCATCACAATGTATAAATCTATTGCATCAACAATATTATTTTACTGCCTCAAAATATATAAATCTACTGCATCACAATGTTATCTACTAAATTAAAGTGTAAAAATCTATTGCATCACAATGTATTAAATCTACTACATCACAATGTTATTTTACTACATCATGATGCACTAACAATAACACCATGATGCAGTAAATATTATGCATTGAATATGAATTTAAAAGATACTTAAGATATAAGTGGAGAACTATAATTTATAGACGTACTGCATCATGATGAACACAAAAGATACTCTAACCAACATAATCTTCCATTAAAACTGTATGATATACCTTCTTTCTTTACAACTGAATCAATGTTTTATTTGTAAAAGAAGGAAAAAAAGAAAAGAACATTCTTGGCGTGTAGATTCTCTCAAATCAACTCTTTTTGGCAGATCTTGTTGCTTTTATTTCTTCAATGTTGTTATTGAAATCAACTCTTTTTAGACACTATAATGCACCAACATATAATAGTGATGCAGTAAAAAACACAATGATGCACTGGGAATATCACTTTGATGCAGTAACATATAAAAATAATGATATTACATAAAACAAAGTTAATGTTGCATTGATGATCTGTATGCTACATTTTTTACAACTAAACCAATGTTATATAAACACAAACACCGTGATGCACTTGAAATGAAACTATGATGCATTAACAAATAATAGTGATGCATTAACATTATTACTATGATGCATTAGGTGTCTACTGCATCACTACGTTATCTACTACATCACATTATATAAATATACTACATCATTATATTTATAAATCTACTACATTAAAATATTAATCTATTGCATCACAATGTTAACTATTACATCCTAATGTATGAATCTACTACTACTGCTCCGATATATATATATCTATATATTTTATTATATAGATCTATTGTATATAAATTTTATATATATATTTCTACTGATCAAACGTATTTTACTACATCATGATGCAACTAAAAACATAACACTCTGATGCAGTAACTAGGATGCTATTAAATTCAAACATAAATGTTTGGAGCTAAAAAGTATGATATACTACAAAAGCAACCTAAAAAACATATATTAAAATTATGACGCACTACTTAAAAATCCACCATGCACTGTGAAAAAATAACAGTGATGCAGTGTACAATACAAAAGCAATAAACTTTACACATTTCTTTCTATTTTCAAAATCATTTCTTAATATGGTCTACTTGAGGAAAATCAACCAGAAAACTCAACATGATCAGATCATCGTCTCAACTTCTATGGGACACATAGTCTGGGTTGTGTCTTTGTTGGATTCCATCGTTTAAGTCATATAATTAGATATATCCTTCCAAAGCTTACACCACTTGATTCATCTTGGGCCTTCGGCTAGCCGAGTGACGCATGCATCCTAAAGAAAAAACATGACAATCTTTGAGCTCTTGTAACTAGTATTTATTTATGTTCTTGAAGCCGCACACATAATATTAGTAAATATGCAGAAATGTTGCAAACATAAGTCAAATATGAACAATAAGTTACAACCTACTGCATTATAGTTCAAATTCAACCACATCACACACATAATAATCCACACACAATCATTTTCGCAAAAAGGGCAAACAAATTTAGCCTAAATAATCCATATGAACAACAAGTTACAAGCTATTGCATTATAGTTCAGTTTTAACCACATCACACACACAATTAGGCATACATTGTGATGCAGTAGAACAACATTGTGATGTAGTAGTGTTATAAACATTTTGATGCAACTGTATTATAACACAATAATGCAGTAGTAAAATACAGTGATGCAGTAGAATAACATTCTCATACGCGAAACTCACAGTTCATATTCAAGTGCATTAAAATAAAACTACTGTATCATAAGATGAAATAAAACCGCATTAGCATTCAAAACAACTACATCAAAATGTAATTTTATGTTCTACTGCATTACAATCTTATATTCTACTGCATTACAATCTTATATTCTACTGCATTACAGTTATATTCTACTGTAATGCAGTAAAAATAACAGTAATGCATTAGAAATACCAAAATATACCCTGTGATGCAATAGAATTTAAAATGGCACGCAAAAAATATAACTATAATGCAGTAGAAACAAAACTGTAATGCAGTAAAAAAAATTATAAATACATTACAAATATTTTCTACTGCATTACTGTTTATTTTCAACTATGAACATCAATATACATCCTATTGCATCTCAATTCATTTTCAACCGCATCACACATAATCATTTTCGCAAAAAAATGACAAGCCACATTTTAAACTAAATCATCTATATGAACAATCTCAGAAACCTACTGCATTACAGACATTACTCTACTACATCACGGACAATAACATACAAACATAATCAATTTCGGAAAAAATAACAAGCCACATTTTAAACTAAATCATCTTTATGAAGAACCTTAGAAACCTACTGCATTACAGACATTACTCTATCACATCATATAGAATAGCAGGCAAACAATTATATTCTACTACAATGCAGTTACAGTTATATTCTACTGTAATGCAGTTATATTGTACAGTAACGTAGTAGAAATAACAATAATGTAGTAGAAATAACAATAATGTAGTAGAAATACCAAAATACCAAAATATACTATGTGATGCAATAGAATTGAAACTGATATGCAATAGAGTATAACTATAATGCAGTAGAAATAAAACTATAATGTAGTAAAAAAATTATAAATACATTACAAATATTATCTAATGCATTATAGTTATATTCTACTGCATTACTGTTCATTTTGTAGTATATTACAAACAGAATCAGGCACACACATTCATTTTCTCACAAAAGACAAACCACATTTAGCTATGACGCAATAGAATTTAAACTGACATGCATTAGGGTATAACTGTAATGCAGCAGAAATAAAATCGCAATGCAGTAAACCACATTTAGCCTAAATCTTGCTTATGAACATCAACATACATCTTACGACATTACTGTACATTTTCCAGAATATCATAAACAGAATCAGGCACACACATTCATTTTCACACAAACGACAAACCACATTTAGCCTAAATCACCCCTATGAACAACACGTATAACCTACTGCATTACGGTTCATTTTCTAGCACATCACATACATAATCAGGCACACATAATCATTTTTGCATAACAATCATACCACATTTAACCTAAATCATCCCTATCAATAACAAAAATAACCTTCTGCGTCTCAGTTTAATTTTTAGCATATCACACACATAATCAACCGCGCAAAATAATTGGTTGCACAAACAACAAACCATATTTAGCCTAAATCATCCCTATGAACACCAACAATAACCTACTGCATTGCAATTCATTTTCTAGTACATCACATACATAATCAAAAACTCACAATCATTTTTCGCATAAACGGCAAACCACATTTAACATAAATCATCAATATGAACAACAAAAATAACCTATAGCATCTCAGTTCATTTTCTAGCACATCACACACATATTCAGCCATAAACAATCATTTCTCGCAAAACTAGCAAACCACATTTAAACTAAATCATGCCTTTGAATACCAACAATAACTTACTGCATTACAGTTCAAATTCAAGTGCATCAAGCAAACAACCAAGCATACAAACATAAGATTTCAAAAAAAACACCAAGCCACATTGTGAACAAACTTAAAAACCTATTGCATTGCAAGCATTACTCTATCACATCAAAGACAATAGCAAACAAACAAAATCAATTTCCAAAGAAACGACAAGCCATATTTTAAACTAAATCATATCTATGAACAACCTTAAAAACCTACTGCATTACATCACAAACAATAACATACAAACACAATCGATTTTGAAAAAAATGGCAAGCCACATTTTAAACTAAATAACCTTTATGAACGACCTTAGAAACCTACTGCATTACATGTATTATTCTACCACATCAAAGACAATAGCAGACAAACAAAATCGATTTCTAAAAAAACACCAAGCCATATTTTAAACTAAATCATTTCTATGAACAACCTTAAAAACCTACTGCATTACATGCATTACTCTACCACATCACATACAATAGCATACAAACAAAATCAATTTCGGAAAAAACGAAAAGCCACATTTTAAACTAAATCACCTCTATGAACAACCTTAGAAACCTACTTCATTACATTTTAATTTCAACAACATCACACACAATTAGGCACACAAAATCATTTTCATAAAAACAGCAAAGCACATTTAGCCTAAATCATCCTTATGAACAACAAGTTACAACCTACTGCATTACAGTTCAAATTCAACCACATCACATACACAACTAGGCATACATTAAAATGCAGTAGAACAACATTGTGATGCAGTAGTATCATTAATATTTTGATGCAACTGTATGCTAACACAGTAATGCAGTAGAAAAATACAGTGATGCAGTACTGCATCACAATGTAAATTTAGCGCATCTTAGTTATAAAGTTTAGTTAAGACATTTTATCAAACACCTTGTGTTCAACTTTCCTAAACATGTTTTGTATCTATATTTCTCTACATTTTGACACATAAACATACACATCCCAACACTTTTTCAAGATATTTGATAATCTACTCCATCAAATAAAAAATAATGAACTTAAATTGATAAAAAATACACTTTTAGTAAAATAAAATCAACAAAATGATGCACTAACAAAACTAGGGTTCATAAATCAACTTACGATGTCGTTTAAGATGTTCTTGATTCGTCTTCATAGTTATTAACAAAATAATGCA
The DNA here is from genome assembly GCA_026074375.1 of Tanacetum coccineum. Lineage (NCBI taxonomy): Eukaryota > Viridiplantae > Streptophyta > Magnoliopsida > Asterales > Asteraceae > Tanacetum > Tanacetum coccineum. The sequence continues at coordinate 60,340 of BQNB010005306.1, read as the reverse complement.
ACAACGATTCTTCATCATTTGAATGTTTAAGATGTGGTAAATTCGTCAATGATTTGATTATGATGAGATGATGCGATAATGATTCAATTAAAGATAGATATGATGAAGATTTGTATGAATTTCTAGAGAGAAAAAGCGTAAAAGTATAGAGAGAGAAAGAGACTTTGAGATTTGGTTCAAGATAAATGACGGGAGATCTAAAATACACTATAGTAGTTTTGTCCCTAAAGTTTACATTATTTACAAAAATGCCACCACACTTTTTGATCTAGTCAAATATGATCTAATGGTTGAGATTCCTTCCTATCTTTTTTTATTATAACATTCTTTTTATTATAACCCCACCCTATATATATATATATATATATATATATATATATATATATATATATATATATATATATATATATATATATATATATCTTTACTTATATATAGGACAAGTCATGACACGTCATTAAAGACATCTCATCACACTGTCTATGTCACCACTTCCATGTCACTAAATAAGCCTTAGTTGCCACCTCATTGCTTCGGTGGACATTTTTACAGCATGGAACATTATTTAAGAAAATTTTAAAAATTATGTACGCTGAAAGATTCGAACATGGGTTGTTTGTTTAGAAAGCAAATGCATCAACCACTGGGCTAGGCCAATGGTTGCTACTTTTGTTAAAAACAAAATAATACCATGCGTTAAAAAACCTACAACCCATGTTTCACTATATACACTCTCCCTGATTCATTTCAAATCAAACCTAAATCCTATCGCCTCTTCTTTAACCTAAATCCCTAATTTCTCTCCTATCATTCATTTCAAATCAAACCGAAATCTCCATTCCACGCGTTTTCATTCAACAATTTCCTTAATTATGTCACTTTTTTCCAGTTTTAGTTTTCAAACATGGATATACGCTTCAGTTTCACTAAAATCATAGGAGATTTAAAAATCAAAATATACTTTACATTCTTATCTGCAATCTATATTCATACCCTAATTATCATCTATAAATACATAGTGATAACAAATCCTGTAATCACATCGATCAACACACACACACAAGAAATCAGTAAAAGCAAAATTACGTGTGTTCCTTTCAAAAAATCATCCAACTTTGGTTACCAGAAGTCCCCAACAGTTGGTAGCAGCAGTTTTCGAAGCAACAACTACAGAAAGGACAAAGGTTTTTATCACTTATTTTTCATCATTATAGTTTTTTTCTTTCATGAGATTACATTGTTTATAATTTTATCATTAATCGTGTTTGATTTGAAATTTAAATGATGTCCATACCTTTATTCCTTTTAGTTCTAACAATGAAAGCAAAAATTTAGATGCCTAACGATTATGTTGTGTTATATATCATGGTAAAGATGTTTTCTCGTGTTCGAATGAAATCATCCTGGTTGCCAAGATTTTTATGTCAAATGCAAAAATAAGACCCCTATGAACAATTTTCTATGAATTTTTTTGTATGGTATGGATTAATTTTCTATGCAAATCTTAAAAATGAAATAACAATCCTAACTAATGTTGTTGTTAAATAAGTCATTGTAAATAAAACACATTTGTTCGAATGAAATATAATGAAGGAAACAATTCTGTTGGTTGCAAAATCTGTATTCAAGCAATAACTATAATAGTGGTCTATGAATAAGGTTTATATATAATGGTGAATAATTTTTGAAAGATATATGGTTTTTGACAAGTTTAAAAACTCAAGTTGTTATTGCAAGAACCATCACTAAGATCAAGGAATGATGATCCGATGCATGAAAAACATTTATTGTTCATGGTCTTGCATTTCTCTTTGGCACTCTCAAGGTTGAACGAGCTCCATACCCATACACCTAGATATGTGGTTACAGAATCTCATATCTATCATGAAAGTTGTATAAAATAATTACTTTACTTATATATCTAACAAATCTATGTAATTTGTTTCATTTCCATCACAGAATAGCAGAATACCCAAGTATATATTAAAAAAGAGTGGAGTTTTCATATGAATCTTTGTTCAAAGAAAGGCCAGTGTTATACTATTTCCAACTTCCATTGCTGAAAACAGTGTCGGTTACCTCTTTTGCACATAATAAAGAATCAGTTGTTTACAAGGGAATGTGGTTGACAAGCTTGATGTTTTGACAAAAAAGTCAATGGTTTCATCTTGAGCCTTTTCAACCAATTGGTTCGGATGGCACACGTCAGTATCACGAACATGAAGCTGTTGGTACGTCTTTATTTTATAATTATGAATATCATTTGTATTTGTATTTCAAAATGGTTAATATAAAGTTTTTCCAACCATAAAACAGATATCATTGGATCAGTCGTGGCTATTGGAGAGGTTGCTTTCAATCCTGTTGGCACAAAGGTACTCGGACAGGTTGTATCGAGATTTCTGAGTAAGTATAATGTTGTTAACCTATACGTAATTAATTTAATTTGCTTATATCACCCTTAAACATCACATTTTCTTAGGCGCATGAAACATCATTATGCACTTTTTATAAGTTAATCTTTGTTTAGTTCAGATCAAACCAACTGATTGTACTTGCTAGGAAGTCAGTTGGCGAACATGTTGGTGAGGTATGCCCTGAGCATGAGGAGACTTGGACAGTGTGTTCATTCTGCAGTTAGGGCAAAGTAAAGTATTGGGACGGGGTACATTTACATGTTTAAACCCTATTATAAATAATTATTTATCAATTTATAAAAATATCCATTTAGTTTTGTTTTAATTGTATACTATATTTTTATGCAGCACGCCGTCAATTCATAATGCGCTTTTTGGGACCAAAATGTTTATTAATCGTGATTTGCCAGAGATATTATCTTTTAGACAGCGGTTCGCACTCTTTCTTTTTACCATGATTATTTTCTTTCATCCTAATTTATTTATTTAGATTGGTTATTTTTTACATTTCTATGTCAGATTAAAAGAACTACCTGAATATGACAAAAAATAGTTCAAGATATCTTTGTTCACCCCTCAGAAGCCTATGGTCACAATTTTTGAATTCTTCAATGGAGCAGTGAAGAAGATGGTGTCAAGCATCCGTGAGTGCGAACAGGTTATAATCTCATCTTTTTGTAAACATCTTTTTTTTAATACATAATCACTATATACACTGAACAACATCATTTTTTATACTATGTCAGAAATCGCATTGCATCGTTTATGCAAAGATTCACAGGATACATAAGGAAAATGGTTGGGCTTACACTGGCTGTAGGAAGTGTAATAAGAAGGTCAATGTTGTTGAAAGTAAAGCTTCGTCATCGGCTGGAAAAAGCAAAGTAACCTTCTATTGTGAAGATGATGGTGCCGTGCAAGTTGCGTCTAAGTAACACTTCTTACAACATATTCGATTTGCTTCTTCTTTAACAATATATAGTTAAAGTTTTCATAGTGATTTTTACATACCCATGTTTTATATCAGGTACAAAGTGATCATGCGGATCATTGACTCATCCGGATCTGCTCCCATCGTGTTTTTAACACAATTGTCAACAAGCTCTCAGGATATACTGTGTGGGATCTTATGGAAAGACACGGCATGGATGTTGACGAGTACTGGCCAGGAGAATTGTTAGATTTGGTTGGTAAGAGGATGCTCTTTAAGCTGTACTATTCGGACTATAACGTCAACAACAACAACCACACCTACAGGTGTGATGCAGTTAGTGATGACCCAGCAATGATCAAACATTTCAAGGATGGTTTTTTAGATGAGAAGGTATAATGACATCTTCATCTTTCAACAGTTTTTATCCCTATTCTTATACAGTATATACTAACATATTTGCTACACTTTTTAGGATGATGATGAGGAGTTTGTAACTCCTTTAAATCAGGAAAAAAGGTTCAAACTTCATTGTTCCCAGTCTCAGCCGCATACTCGATATGCAGACACCTACCAGTGTGAATGGAAATTCAGGATCAGGTGGTAGTTCTGGTACAAGCAGTAGGCGGCTAAAACATACCAACGACAATGATTCAGATATCAACCGTGTAATCGATATGGACACACCAAACAAGGAGAATAAGGGTTCAGGTTCAGGTGGAAGTTCGGGTAGCAAGCGAGTCTTTATTGGCTTGGATGACATCGAAAGCGATGAAGATGAAGGCGGTAGCAGCAACAAGAATCCTAAGCTGGTTTCCGTTAAGGTGGAAAAAGAAGATACTTAACTGTTTTGTCATCTTTTGTCATTTTTAGCAATATGCTCTTGCTATGAACAATTTATTTTGCATTCTCTTTGGATATCTGGGTGTGTTTAACCAAATAAGGCTTATTTTGTTAAGCCATGGTTATTTCTTTTAAGTTTTTATGTGGTTTGGTTAAGACAATTTTCCATTTGATTGGTTTTAGATGGTCTGCTTTTTATCAATGGTTAAGTTTTATGTTTGTGTATATTATTGTTGTTTGGTCTCTACCATTTTATACATTTAAACTTTGTTTCTACTGCTTTTAATGACGTTTTATTAATCTTTATACTTCTTATATTCATATTTTTTAAAGACATCATCATCTTTTATAAACAAAACTTTTAGATACCTATCTCATCAAAGTACCATTTCTTTACTTATAAACAAAACTTTTTAAATACGTTTCTTACTAATGTATAATATGAATAAAATAAGTTTTCTAGATAATACTTTTTTGGTACCATTTTGTATAATTTTCTTACAAACCATGTTTAATATAAATGACTTTACAAATCTTTTTTCATAAACTTTTTGAAATACAACTTGATTTTTAAAAACATTTCAGATCTTCTTTATAACATCTTTACTTAAGTAAAGATCATTTAAATAAAAGTTTTTTCAACACAAACAATTTTTATGAATCACACTTTTATATTAAAACTTTTCTTTTTAAATATTTTCATAAATACATCGCATTTTATACAAAGGTCAAACTTTCGTATAAGTTTTTTTGAAAATAACTCAAATTCCAATATAAAAAACAAAGTAGTAGCTGTGTTGTTTAAAATACTTCAATACAAAACAAGGTGTATCAGTTGCCTTCTTTTATACATCCTAAGATGCTTATTCCTACAAAATCCACAAATGTAACTTTTGGATTTGAGTTGAAAACAAATCAAAACTCCGAATTAGCCTAATCCTTGACAAAACAAAGCTCATATAATCCATTCTTGATGTCAAAACTAAATGAAATAGTGAAACGTGATGTCGAAAGTACTCGAGAATGTTAGGATTAAAAGTCTTCTTGATGTTATTTGAGTTACTGCTGCTTATGTTTATGTAAGCTGCTTCAGATATATATAAGTACTTGCTCAGTTAAATAATATCATAAAGTGTGTTACTATTATTGTTCAAGTTTACTATGCTAGTGAAAAATTATGCTAAGTGTTTACTACTGCTACTACAAAGTCTACTTACTACTAGGAATATTAGTTTTTGCTCAAGGTTAAGACTGATCAGAGATAAGTTATACTGCTGAGGTTAATAAGTTAGTACTGTTTGTTGTTAGTACTGCTTATATGATATGTATTAAGTTATTTGGTTTATAGAATAAAGATGTGGATACTTAGGATAAAGTATTGTCAAGTTCCCAACTAGGCTCATTGGTGTATAAAGTAAGGGTCCTAGGGCATAAAGTTTGATATCTTATCTTTTATCAATCTTTTGAAGTATTATTAGACGTATAATTCATAGCTTCAAGGTCTTTGTAACCCTAATACTTTGAGAGTATTCGTATTATTATCATTAATAATATCGGAAGCTTTTTTGTTGAATTTTTTTGTTATTGAATTACTGTTTCATTATAATTCTTCTTAATATTAAAGATTAGATTCCGCATAATCTTTAATACATTCAAACACAGTTTCTACTATAGTTGTGTTAGATTTATCTAATATAACTAAACCTTAACAAGCTTAAGGAATTTGATCTATTGAAGTGGATCAACCAGAGAAGCTAAAAATAACGTCCAAATATCATCAAAATCTCCTAAATTGATTCACGTGAAACTAGGACATTGATCTCGATCACAAACACTAGACACTCTTTTTTATATTAATAGCGTTCTGTTAACTGTTAGGTATTGTTTTAGCTTAAATACACGAATATGGAATGATATAGAATATAGTAGAATCAAGAGAGGGAGTTGCAAGTTTTCACATTTCCTATTTTAAAAACAAAAGAGAAAAAGGGAGGGAAAAGTTGTTACAAGCCATCAACCACCTAATGAAGATTAGGTGGCTATTTATAGGAGAGGGAGAATGCTTTCCTTCATTCCTTTATTTTCCTAATTTTGCTAATTAGTCCCTAGTCTTTGGCAAATATGCTATTGTTCACTTTTAGCATATTAAACCTTATTACAAACTACTTTCTATAAGTAATAATAAAGGACTAAAAATGAGCAATAAATTAAAACCAATTAATAGTATATATTCGACACTTTTATGATCTAACAGAACCTACAATGATCGGGGTACACAACTTCTGCCCGATAGTCGTTAGTTAATAGGTATAATTAGTAAATATTTAAATAATTAAAAATTGATAAACAAATATTACCTTTACTAATATGACACATCAACGCGTCACAAGTTTTGTGACGCTGTTCACGCACTATATGCCCTCTTGATATCAAATTCCGTGTAAAGTTGAAATCTTGTCCGTTTCTTCCTAAATTAAGTCCAAATCACGTGTATTTTCTCCAAATGTCATCCAAATGCTAAAAACAAAAAAAGAAATGATTAAGCATGTATTTTGGGCATATTTACATGATTTAGGGGGTTAAATGGCCTAAAAAAGTGTATAAAATGACACCTCATCAAATCACCAACACTCTGGAATTTGCTTGTCCTCAAGAAAATGAGCTTTTTCTACCTAGTTAATAGCAATATCGAGGGCATTTAACCTACTCAATAAAGATAATTTATGGCACAACCAATTAGACCTCGTAATTAAAAGCACGGAAATTATACACTAGCACCTCACATAAGTGTTTGGATTCTCTATTTCTCTCGGGTGTATAATGAATTATAACAATAAATGTTAACAATAAAATAACACTCACTACCTGTCATAGTATATAAATTACCATAGGCTTGATAAACGATCAAGCCTCCACAAGTAGGTTTTGTGTGTGTGGAATGTCAATCTTTGATATGGTTAAACGCTGAACTGAATAAGGCTTTTATAAAATCCATCTTAAGGAGCAATGTGAAGCACATAACGGACATGTGTAATCAAAATAGGATTTGTTCCTCCACATGCTTTGGAGTTAGATACTACTAGGCCCCTCGATGAATTGGACAAATCTATGTGTGGCCGCACCCAAATGTAATTAAGGTGATACTTGATTAATCTGGTAATCTAGTTTAATATCTGTATCGAGAAACAAAATCATTAAACATTAGAGTGACTTATGATCCATTTCTATTGTTCAACTGAATATCCGAAGTAAAGGGATGATTGATATCAAAACCATTTAAAATGGGATGTTTAAGAAACTATCCTCATATGTTTCTAGGGGAATTGATGTTTTGCTAAACGCTAACATTTGCTTGTATTATTACTTGATTATTATGACGTGCGCAAGTGGGAGCTGTTGGAGTATGCTCGTGTCATAATAAATAATTATACGGCTAGACACATGTGAGCCTATGGGGTCACACACATATACACAGAGGTACCACTTTATATATCATGTTTATTGTATTTACGATATATAAATAACCTACGTAACTCGGGATCACTATCGGGCTTCTAATTACTAAGCTAGTACTTAGTATATTAGACTAGAGAAAACAAATGACAGGCCCTATTTCAGGCCCATATGGTGGCCGGCCTTATGGAGTAAGAAAAATAAGAGTTTATTTTGTGATAAGTATCACTTGATTTGGTCTTATTTCATAATTAATTTGTGTAACAAGTTACCAAAACTCCTCCTCTTTTCTCCCCCTTAAAAACTAACGGCAAGAACTCTTAGACCATCTAGGTTTTGAATTTTTGATCTTTTAGCTTTGATCTAGTGTAGTTAAAGGCTTAAAGAAGGGTTACGGGTTATAAGACTAGCATATACGGGTATACGGTGATGTGTAGTGTGTTTCTACATAGAGGTGATCTATCTTGATCACTTGGTTTCGGGTATAGATTGTGTGTTGGTGAGTGTCTCCCTACGTGTCTACCAAATCACGCTACATAGGTATAACAATTGTTGTTTTTGTTAATACAAATATTCGCGTAAAAACGATATTTATATTTAATGATCTTCATGTTTTGATAATAACAAATATAATGCCATACTACGTAAAAGTTTACGTAAATAAGTTATTTATTCGTAAGTTTACTTGACGACGACAAATCACTTAAAGTATGAATATGTCATTATTAAATATAGTTAATGATCAAAGAAAAATATTTTCTATTGCATCTAAACTTAATCATTTGCATAAACCTTTTCTAATCAAAAGATTTTAAGTAAACACATAATTAATTATAAGCTAGTTATATTAATCATGTAAGACAAAATAAGATTAACCATAAGTGGAAATAATCTTTCTAAATCTAGAAAATATTTCCTTTTTTATGTTAAGAAATATTTTCCTTCTAGAAGAATCAAATAAATCAGATTTTTAAGTACATAAGAATATCTTGTTAAGATTTGGAGTTAATTACAAAAAGACAAAATCTGTCCCAGCTGCACCTCACGAATCCAGCAAAACCAAAGGACGGATCCAGGTGTTGGTGGATCCGTGGATATGTGAGACTAGCCGTTTGGACCAGATTTGAATTTCAAATGTTGGCTATAAATACCAACCTTATGTCTTCATTTTAGATCATTCTTTCTAGTATTTTTCTTTCTAGCTTTTTCATTTTTATACTTTCTTTGATCATTATACTTGTTTTATAATCCATTACAAGTGATCAACTCATTTTTATACAAATTATGTCTCGTCACGGTAGTGGATAATTCTACCTTATGGCATAGAAGACTTGGTCACACAAATATGCATTTAATTTAATCTTTAACATCAAAAGAATTAGTTAGAAATCTGCCTAAGCTAAAATATGATAAACACTTTTGTGATGCTTGGAAAATTGGGAAGCAAGCCCATGCAAGTCATAAAGCTAAAAATATGGTTACTAAAAGATGTCTAGAACTATTACATATGGATTTATTTGGTCCGTCGGCTATTAAAAGTTATGGAGGTAACTTGTACACCTTAGTATTAGTAGATGATTATTCTAGATATACTTGGACTAAGTTTCTAAAAACCAAAAACGAAGCTTTTGAGAAATTTGAAACAGTAAGTAGGAAAATTCAAAACCAACTAGGAAGTTCCATAGTAGCAATTAGAACGGATCATGGTCGGGAATTTGATAATAAAGTACAATTCAAAGCTTATTGTGATGCACAAGGAATTACTCATAATGTCTAGGCTCCATGTACTCTACAATCAAATGGGATAGTATAAAGAAAGAATCGAACTTTACAAGAAATGTCCAGGACCATGTTAAACGAACAATCCATTAAATAAAAGTTTTGGTGTAATGCAGTTGATACATCAACTTACATTCTAAATATAATTTTAGAATTTTAGTTCTAAAGATAAAAGGTAACACGGATTTCAAGATTATAAAAGAGATGTTTATTTGGGAGACAAGAGTAATGAAGGATAAACTTAGGATAATAACGAGTCCATGAGCATAACGAATTGCAAACACACATGATCCTTTGGCATTAATGGCAAACACTCAGACACTCTTTCACCCAGATCACTCATCACTCATTACCTATATACAACATCCACAACCCAACAACAACTTTGTCCCACAAACTTCATTCGACACGAACTATCTGCAACATCCAATGCAAAATCCTGAAGATATCTCAAATCCCACAACT
>BQNB010005306.1:13874-49937 GCA_026074375.1 Tanacetum coccineum | reverse complement strand
TATATATATATATATATAAGGATAATACCAATTAAAGAGAGAGTAAGTATTCCGTAAGGTTTTAAAAGGAAGATTACTTGACCAAAGTAAAATCTAAAAAAAACCTTCCCGAGTCGTTTTCCGACGAGGCGTGAATTGAGAATCGAATTTACGTTCGTGATCGAGTGATTGAATGATCAATTTTTTTAATTTGGGATTCTATTTTTACTAATAATATGCAAAAATAAACAAACGCAAGTAAACAATTAAAGCATTTAAAGAATTAAGCACGAAAACGTTAACGAGAAATTAAAAACGCGACTAATTAACCAACTATGACAAATTTAAGCCCTACGAATGCAAATTTAATTTCTAAAAGTCCTAAATTATAAAAAATAATTTTCAGAAAAAGAATTATATTTTTATGGTTTTTATTTTATTTATTATGAATTAAAAACGATTTTAATCTAGAAAATTAATTAAAATTACTTAACTATTTTATAAAAATTTAGAAAAATTATGGAAATTACTTTAAACTATTAGGAATCAAAGAAAAATGTAAACTGGAAAATTGCTTAATAAAAAAGCATAAATAAGAAGATAAGCACGTATAAGCTAAACTAGAAAATAACTATAAGTAAAATATGAAACCAATCCTTAATGGAATAGACCCAAGGGCGAGTTGGTTAAGTGTGTGTGGTGTTGAGGCAAGTGTGTGCTAAGGGGGAGGTCACAGGTTCAAAACCTGTGGCCACCCTTTTTGACAAAACATTTTTTTTTCTTTTTGAAAATTTTAAAGAACAGCAAAAATAAGCAAACTTTGTAAAAGGAACATTTTAAGAAAATTACAAATAAGCTAGATTAAGATGAACAAAAGACATATTGACTTTTAAGCTTATATGACATTTTAACTAAAACTTGATTAGCTATTTTGGACTTAATAATCTAAAGTACAAACTAATAAGCCAAAACAGATTAAGACATATACCTAGTAAGCACAAAAATAAGCAAAAAAAACAATAAGCTGAAAGTGGCTGAAAAGACGAAAAGAAAAAAAGACAGATGACTCTAAAATGGTTTTGGCAGACTCTTGGCACACATTTTAACTGAATTTAAAGGCTATTAAGAAAAATGAAATACTCTTAAAACCTAAAACAGATTAAGAATTATACCTTATGAACTATTATGACTAAAAATTTAGCAAAAACAATAAGCTAAGGGTTTAAAAAGCAACAGGAACAACAGACTTTTTAGGAGACTTTGAAAGAAAAATTGCAGCTTTTCTAGGCTAAATCTAAGTACTAAATTTTTTAAGTAATAAGCTAAAAAGCTGAAACAGATTGAGAACATACATAAATAAACTTAATTCAATCAATATTAAACAAATTCTAACTAGAATCTAAGCACAACTTAATCTGCAATAAGGGACCTTTAAAGCAAAATCTTACTTGACAGTTTTAGCTCAAAAGTTCTAAAAGATTTTACAAGAGACTTAAGACTTCAAAACAGCATTAAACTTGATGCAAAAGAAACACCAATTAACCATAAAAACAACACCTTAAGCACTTATTTTATCAAAATCACCAATAAACAGATTGGCACATCATTAAAGCTAGCATACTAAGGATTTTTGAACAAACTACCTAAAAACTTAACAAACCATATTTAGGCTTATGAAAACTTTATTTAAGACTAAGTTTGAGCTTATTGAAAACAACTTAATGACCAAAAATGGATTTGAACCTCAATTCACCCATTTTGAAACCTTAACCCAAACACCCCTTTAAGCAACTTAAAGCTAGATTAAGCTTAAAACAGATTAAGAAAAACTTATAAAACTAAAAACAGATTAAGCACAAGGATAAATAAAGACAATAAAGCAATTAGAAAACAAAAATAAGCACTTTTAAATAAGCAAACTAGATTAAGCAATTTTAAAGCTAGAATAGGCAGATTGATGTAAGAAGCAAACTCAATGACTAATAAGCTTAACATAAACATAAAAAGCATTTATAAAGGAAAACTAAGCAATATTAAGCAGAAAGAAGCAAGCAATAAGCAGTAGATAAGCAGAACATGAAAATAAGCTAAAAAGTAAGATTGAGAAATAAGATGGAAATTGAAACTTACTTTGATCCTAGCCCAAACAAGGATCTGAAATGCTCAAATGAGCTTATCAACAAAGCTCCAGCTTATCTATGATAAACTAGTAATAATCCCAATATGCCCATCCCTTTCTGGCTTATCATCCAAATAAGCTGAGGTACTTTTTTTGTTTTGTGAATTTTCTGATTTACAAGTAAGAGTAAGTAGTAGCTTAAAAACAGTATGAAGGAGCTTTTTAGAGCTTGTGATAATGACTTTTAAAACTTGAATAAGCTAAAGATGCATAAAGAGTAAAGACATATTTTAAGACAAAAACAAAATTTTCATTAAACTTTAAATCGAGTACAATGCTTTTAAATGATATTACAGTATTAAAAAAGACAGATAAACATAAATTAAGCTGGTAAATTAAACCTAAATTATACTACTCTTAAAATTACACTAGATGCCCTACTATGTGAGAACATACACACTTATATAGCCGTTTGAGCCCTTATAGGTGTGTTTCATATATATCAGTGCTCTCCAAGCCTTACATTCTGAGCCCTTGATTTCATTTTGTGCTTCTTTTATCATCATCTCAGCCTTTGATTGCCATCCACCAATCAATTACCATGGGATTGCCAAGGTGGAGTTGTCCCCTTCTGGGGTGGGGTTTTGAGTGGCGTTGAGAGGGTTTGTCTGGTTGTAGAGAAAAAGAGGGAAATATACGGTGAATAGTGTTTGGGTTTGGCGGGTAAAATGGGTTTTTGTTTATAAAGTTTGAGCAGGGTAAAAGGGATAACGGGGTTAAGGGTTTGTTAGGTTTAGGGACTAATGGTGAAAATGGTTAGGGACTAACTATGTTAGTCCTTAAGGACTAACGGTGAAAAGTCATAAGGACCAATGGTGTAAAAGAGTTAAGGGTGTAATGGTTAAGTGTTGTTGGGCTTATATTTGGGCCGGTTTGGTTTTAGGGCTTTTTTTGACTTGTAAGACTTTTAGATAAAGTCTTAATGGGCTGACCCGGCCCATTAAATGGGTGCGGGTTGGTCCATTTAAGATTTCTTCGTTTTCGGCTTCGTCTTTGACTTGTTGACTTGTTGACTTTGACTTTTTGACTTTGACTTTGACTTTGACTTTTCACGCTCTATCCATTCTCGAGCTCGGTTTTGTCAGTTTTGGCTTTGTTTTTGTCCTTTAGTGAATATCCGATACCTGCACAGTATATAAAGCAAAACAAGCATATATTTGGCATTTTATGTCCGTTTTTGGTCATTTAGGCTCGTTTTAATAGGTAAAAGGTATGTGTAATTAAGCACATACCATGGGACAATATCACTATGGATTTTGTCACCAAGCTCCCAAGGACGTCGAGTGGTTATGACACCATTTGGGTAATTGTGGATCAACTTACCAAGTCTGCACACTTTCTACCGATGAGAGATAATGACTCCATTGACAAATTGTCGAGACTATACTTGAAGGAAGTGGTCACGAGACATGAGATACCTGTCTCGATCATTTGTGACCGCGACCCTAGATTCATGTCGAGTTTGTGGAGAGCATATCAAAAGGCTATGGGTACTCAGTTGGATATGAGTATGGCTTACCATCTACAAACCGACAGGCAAAGCGAAAGAACCATTCAAACTCTTGAAGATATGTTACGCGCCTGCGTAATAGATTTTGGAAATGGTTAGAAAAGACACTTTCCGCTAATCTAATTTTCGTATAACAATAGATATCACGCTAGCATTAAAGCTGCCCCATTCAAGGCACTTTATGGTCGGAAGTGTCAATCACCTGTTTGTTGGGCCGAGGTCAGAGACGCTTAGCTCACCGGTCCAGAACTTATCCATGAAACAACCGAGAAGATTGTTCAGATTAAACAATGAATTTAAGCCTCCCGAGATCGCCAAGAGAGTTACGTCGATGTGAGACGTAAGCCTTTAGAATTTCAAGTTAGCGACCGAGTCATGTTGCAGGTTTCACCTTGGAAAGGGGTTATCCGTTTTGGCAAACGAGGGAAGTTAAACCCGAGATATATTGGACCTTTTAGGGTACTAGCAAAAGTGGGAGACGTTGCTTACAAACTCAAGCTTCCTCTAGAGTTAAGCAGGGTTCACAATACGTTTCATGTATCCAACTTGAAGAAGTGTTATGCCGACGAACCATTAGCCCTTCCGTTGGATGGACTCCATAGTGATGACAAGCTTTATTTCATCGAGGGACCAGTAGAAATCATGGATCATGAAGCTAAACAATTGAAACAAAGTCGTATCCTAGTTGTCAAGGTTTGATGGAACTCTAGGAGAGGTCCTGAGTTCACATGCGAACGTAAAGATCAATTCCAGAAGAAGTATCCACACTTCTTCACAAAGACCGCACCGTCGTCAAGTTCCGTGTCTTAAGCCTTGAGGACAAGGCTTCTTTAACGGGGGGAAGACTGTAACACCCCGTGTTTTCAGGTCATTTTACGACGTCATTTAATTCACTATTTATTTTTAGTCTCGTACGCGTTTGCTTTTAATTCTAATCGTTAAGTAAAATCGCGTAAGATAATAATTATCATTCAACGTAAACGGGCATCAAACAATTTAAGGTTTACGTCAAGCAAGTGTTAGATAATTATTTAGAGGATAATTATTAACTTTGCACATTTTATTTTTATTGGTTACGTAAAGTGTTTATGTTTCGCGATAAAATACGTTTAGGTATTCACGGAACCACCAAAACTTTTCTATGCTTCAACAAATACCCACTTTTATACCCAATACTTAGAGTTTTATAAAACTTCACCTATGTTACTCATCTTAGCCGAATTTTACATAAGGGAAACAAACCAAGACATACACTTTTTACAAGTTTTACATATACATTATAAAATACTATGCAATCTCCTAAACTTATTAGTATTGTAAAAAATTAACAACTCAAGATATCAAAATCATTTAGTACTCCCCTGCCTCCCTTTTTTCAGGCATGAGTGTATCCAACAGGGAGACCAAGCGCACACAAGTTACCAAATTGAATTGTACAACATAGACTCATTAAACCTAAGACCTATGTCAAGTAGGAAATTGGACCTAAGAACTTCCTAAAACCCTCTTCTTGTCTTAAGACTATCTTACAAGTGGTTTTTGACTTGTTCAGTAATATATAAGGGTTTCATACATAGATGAGAACACACATTACACTTCATTTCTTTAAGAAAACTCACAATCTCCTCTTGTTCTTTCTTCTCCCTCCCCTAGCCACGGCTCACTCCAAACACACTCAAATAATTCATACAATTTTATTTACCAAGTATTTAAGTGATCTAGCATCATATCTAAGGTATCCTAAGGTATATTGAAGGCTTGGTTTAGCATTTATAAGGGTTTATTCAAGAAGGTTTAAGATTAGGGTTTCTTGGATTTTAGGGTTTTCTAAGTCTTAGAAGCTTGTGTTTTGATTCTAAACTAGGGTTTAGATCTTGTTACTTTTCATCATACATCATCATAAGGCTATTTAAAAACCTAAAACTCTTTACATTTGTGATTTTATGTATATATAATGTTTATATAGTAAATCACCATCTAGGAAACTTATTAACATGTAAAATGGATTTTTACTTGTGATCATGGTATGATCTACTTTGTCATATGTTATATGGATGTTAAATACATGTTGGAATGGAAGTATAAACATTATACAAGTATGGTTACTTATTAAAAAGTATATATAAACTTTCATGCTTAAAAAGTTTACTTATTAGGTTATAAGTAAAAGTGATGTGAGATCTTGTTACCATGGACAATATTTGGGCAAATGATAGAATAAAGGACCTAACATATATGATACTTATGGTATAAGTTGTGGTAGAGGACTTGTAACAAACTTACTAAACTAAAAACTTATAAAAACAAGTTTTATAAACATTTAAGCCAAATAAACAAAACCCACTGTTTTAAATTCAAAATATTTTTATAAAATACTACAAGTTACAAGAATCATAGGCATATAAAGAACTCGAAAAACCGATTTATAACGAAGAAGATACGTCATTTGCAAGTTATACAATAATAAACGCTTTTATAAAAGAAATTTAAAAAAAACTTATTACTATTCACATCTGATGAAAATATATGATTATTTTTCACAGAAATTATGTATTTTTAGGATTCTAAAACATTAAGAATCATAATTATTGGATCAATAACGAAAAAGTTATGAATTTTGAATGTTTACGATAATTAAAGCTTATTAAAATAATTTTATAAACTATGAACAGTAAAAATCACTATACATCTCAGATACATTTTGGAAAAATACATTAGTTAGACAAAACTTTTAATTACGAAGACGTGCTCAAAAGAATCACTAAAATCAGGGTTAAAACGAATAAGATAGAGGATTCAAAATATAAAAATGTAATATTTTGATACATCGTCTTAATATGAAAGCATGGACGTACAGAACGTACGAAACGGGCTTAAAACAAGAAAGTTACGCCATTTTTACTAATGAAATATATATAAACGTTTTAACTTTATAAATATGATTTCACAAATACAATTAGATGGTGATGTAGCTATATAGAATTATATATGGGATTAGTTATTCAAAGTACTTGGTACTCATACGACCTATAATTAATTAGGTTGCATTCGGGCGTTTAAGTGACGCATTTTCTGTGATTTACATTGTCGATTCACTCACTCGAGGTGAGTTTATAGCCCCTCTTTAACTTGTTTTAGGATTACTTTACAAATCTCAAGGGAGAATACATGCTCGTTACAACTTGTTTACACATACAATTACAATCTCTTTTACTTACTTGATTGCATACTTGATTTCGTAACTCATTACAAACTTGTTACAACTTTGTTATACACTCATTTTTATATCTTGCAATGGGATACAATACTTGTTATCACTTATGGGCGCAACAAATTTACTTTTATGATTACGGATTAGCTTAGGTTGCATGAACTGTGAATTACTTAGAGGGTAAGCGCGAATGTTATAAAATAGATTTATTCGGGTGTGACAGCCCCGTTCGGGTGATTAGCTATCACTGGACAAACAAACGTTATAGCATGTCGGAGCATAGAAAGACATTTACATGAACATGAATATTTACGGTGCCTTAAATAAAGTGGCATACATATAAGTCTACGCAGAAGTTTCATGAACTTAGAGTAATCATAATCGTTGTTTTATATACACATGAATATTTACGTTGCCTTGAATAAAGTGGCAATACATACTTTGAAAAATGGTGGTCTAACTATACTTAACTTTTTGTGATTATTGTATGGGATACAATCATCATACACATTTTTGATTTCAAATATACATAACTTTTTGTGATTATTGTATGGGATACAATAATCATATACATCTTTGATTCCAACTTTGATACTTATACCTTTGTGACTATTTGGGGATTTAAATGGTCATGCATACTTTACAACTCTTTGATTCCAACATTCATATATACATTTTGGTGAACATTTAGGGATTGAAACGGTCATACATACTTTACAAAACTTTGGTTCAACATTTACACTTACAAAAACCTATGAACTCACCAACTTTATGTTGACAATTTTAAGAATGTTTTTCTCAGGTGAATTAGATGCTTGACATACATGATGTGCATCGGAGTCTAGACTATACAATACTACATTCTTGGATTTCTACAAACAAATCTCATTTTATTATTTCAGTCTTACATTATTGATGCAAACTTTGGGACCGACGTTATAACAAATTTAGATTTTGGTTAAATTAACGAGATCACTTTTCAAATGACTCATTTAGAGTTCGTTCTCTCATATCTTGTGCCATGTACTTATGAAGTAACACTCTCGGACATAATTCCACTACGACCCAATTTGGGAGTGTTACAAAATCGAAATTGTAGAAAGAGAAATAAGCTAAACGAAAATTTTCTTCATAAAACAAGCTTTTTAAAACTTTCAAACATATTAAGCTCTCGAAGATCTAGGAAACACAATGCTTAATGAATAAGCTGAGGATTAGCACTCACGGTTTCCTTTGTGATCTCGAATTAAGCTTAATCAAATAATAAGCACTTTGGAAGAAGAAAAGAAAAGAAACAAAAATAGAAACGAAATGGAATAAGCAAAAGCTTATTTGAATTTATAAGCCTAAATCCAAACAAATAAGCTATATAGAGCTTATTCAGTTTCAGAAATAAGCTAGAAGACAATAAGCCCAAAGAGAGCTTATCCGAATAAGCAAAAGAAAAGAAAAAAAGGGAAAGAAATAAGCCAAGAGACAATAAGCACTTAAACACCAACCTTCATTCCATTAATAAGCTCAATAGATCTTTTACAATAAGTTGAAATAAGCTAGAATAAGCTGAGTACAATAAGCTATTAAACTAAAAAACTACACTAAAAATTTAGTGTGAAAACTAAAAATCTAACACTCAAAATGAGCTGCTGCGTCTGGTTTATAAAGGCCCAAAGTGGATTAGGGGCATATTCATCATTTCAGGTGATTAGCCAATAAGAGTTCCAAATCTAGGGGTATTTTTAGGGGTATTTTTGTCATTTAGCATCTACCAACCGCCTCATTATTGCTTAATGATTACGCCAATTATTGTCTCGGATCTCCATTCTTAGTACTAAGTAATGACAGACTGTCACATTCCAAATCCACCAATCAGCTTGCGCCATATCAACTTCTAGAGCCCTCTTTACCCGAGCCAATGATTGGCTCGGGATCCCAACCTCGTACAGCCAATGATTACCTCGAGCAGCCTTCCATACCTCGTACCTGAACCTAAGACCTACAATTCTAACATTCCAATCATTAGATGGCCATGTGTCACCATGTGGGTCCCATGTCAGCCTACATGGCAGTGCCACGTCAGCCGACTGGGTCCCACTTGCACACGTGGTAGCACCGTCAGCTGCTGATGTGTCGGAGGGGATTTTACCCTTCTGCAGGAATCGAACGCATGACCTTGTGGTTATAACCTTAAGGCCAACCAAGAAACCATTTTCACTAGGCAAAGGTTTCGTTATATATACATGATATTATATATTTAACCCCTTTTAGGCCCAAGTCAGTTTTATGACTAGTCAAAGGTTCAAAATGGCGTCAAAGGTTCAAATTAGAGAGGTTCAAGATAGAAAGGCCGGTACCGTTGGAGTTGTAATTTCATGCTCTTTCTAATGGATTGATCATGGGATTTTACGAGTTCGTTTGAGTCTTGATAAACGCGAAAACGTTGTCAAAAGTCACCCGAAAATTACCATTTTTGCTTTGTTTTCAATCCTTTGTAACTGTAAGACATAATAACACAATACAAACATATTTGAAACATAATTATCCATATTTTAGGGTTATTAGTCCGTTTATTAGCGTTTTTCGAGGTATAAATGATGTGTGTTTAAGCACACATCAGGCAAAATATCATTTTTTTCTAGGACAACAGATTTCATAGAGTCCTAGAGGCATCTTTTTAAACCAATCAAAATATGCTCTATAATCACTTAAGAAATACGGAATGGAATCTTGTGACCTAGTGGATACTCTAATGGTGGAGAAATTTAAACTGGATGAGGATACACAAGGCCGTTGATCCTACACATTATCGTGGCATGGTTAGCACCCTTATGTATCTAACATCCAGTAGACTAGACCTGGTATATGTTCTTTGTATGCGTGCTTAGTATCAGGCTCGGCCTACCAAAAAGCACTTACATGCTGTAAAAAGAATCGTTTTATAGCTAAGAGGAAACGTCAATCAGGAACTATGGTACTCGAAGGATTCTGCTATTGCTCTAACAGCTTTTACAGATGCTGATCACGCGGGTTGTCAAGATACAAGACGTAGTACATCTGGAAGTATGCAACTGTTGGGAGACAGACTTGTTAGTTGGTCATCAAAAAGGCAGAAAAGCATTGCGATATCCAGTACGGAAGCTGAATATATAGCCTTGTCCGGCTATTGTGCTCAAGTCCTTTGGATAAGATCGCAACTTACCAACTATGATAACAAAAGCGTTATTGCCTTATGCTGCAACAATGTTCAACATTCTCGATCAAAGCATATCGACATCAGATATCACTTCATAAAAGAGCAAGTGGAGAATGGAGTCGTCGAGCTTTACTTTGTCAGAACGGAATATCAGTTGGCGGACATCTTCACCAAGGCTCTATGTCGAGAAAGAATTGAATTCCTTATCGACAAGCTGGGGATGAGAAGTTTTACTCCTGAGACTCTGAAAGAACTGGCAGATGAAGCCGAAGAATAGTGGTGGTACCTATTCTTATATCCTCTGTATAATATGTATATATAAAATCACAAAAATACAAAAAGATTTTTCACTTCTTATAAATTTTTATAAAAACAAAATACAAAATTAAAAAAATAGAAAAATATAAAAATATGGATCTCTGGCATGTCTTCTAAAAATCGATAACATTTACGGCCTTAGAAATGTCATTTAATAATGATACGAGGCTGTAAATGAAGTTCGAGCAGAAGTTCAAAAGCTTTTAAAACATGCCAAAAATGGCTTGCTATTATTTCCGATAGCAACCCGGTCATCATCTTAAAGGCAAGTATTTCAAAAAGAAAACTTGACCTCTCAACGGGAATTTATTCTCGGGCATGGTCTACTTTATGACCATGCAAAGGCTTGTGATTACTTTGCATCACAACCCGTGCTTCCTATATTCCATAAGTGTACGTGTCAGTGCGCTTATGTGTTAAAATAAGAGAAATCTTATTTTCTATGGTGTTGTTTTCAAAATTAAATCATTTATGTCAAAACGTCATCTAAAAATCATTTTTAAAGATATTTGACCACTCAAACAATGACTACAGCTCTTTAAATAGAAAACGGGTCATTGTTTGAGGGGGAGAAAATGTCAAATATCTTCTTCATAAAATCAGTTTGTGATAAAGGAAAAAGGTTTTAAACAATAACGGGTTAACAATTAAAGGGGAGTTAATTAAGTTTAGCTTATGTGAGCCTTAACTGTTATGTGTTTATGCCTTTAGGGAGTAAATTGCAAAACTAAGTTGCTTGGTATGATAGTTAAAACATTAGGGACTATTTGTGACATTTTTCAATCTATGTTATGCCTAGGAAAACTTAGTTATAAATAGTGCATGTGGTATAATAGTTGAGGAGGCAAAAGGGTTAAAAACAAAAATTGTTTTATAAACCCTCCGACCCCCTGTTTCTACACAGTAACACACACTCTTTAAAATTTTCCTTCCCATCTCATTGCAAAAATCGTCCAACCTTTATACGCCTCAACAAGTTGATTTCAAGACTTAAGGTAAACTAAAAATATGTTCACCACATCCTAATGAGTCTATCTCTCAAAGGAATTTAGTTTCTACAATCTTTTGTGCTCGAAAAACCCTAAAACTTGATTTAAGGTTCATGAAAATCAAAAGTGAGTAAAAACTGAAATTGATTAAGGGGTTTTGTTCGTATAGGGGTGCTTAAGACTCGTTTGAAATAGTTTTGTATTTCATTAACATATGATTAGGTTCTTGATGATTCTTATATGCAAAATTGTAGGCTTTGGGAAAAACATGTATAAAGTTAGTGGGTTTGTGGTTTGTATGTGTTGTATAACATTCTTGAATGTATTAGTGCTTCTAAATCCTATTGTTAATCACTAATAAAACTCCTGTATGTATTTCATGAGAATTCGTGTGCTTTTTGAGCTTTGGGCAATCTCTGTACTTAATTCATGTAGAATATGATTCATTTGCTGCTATGAGATGCTAAGATTTCTGTTTAAAACACTTATGATGCCAAAATGTTAAAATATGTAAATACTGAGAGCTAAATAATTTCATTAGGAGGCGAATTAATTTTCCTAAGGAGGCCGAAATAATACTCACCCATTAAGGAGGCAATTAATCACACCTCGTTAGGAGAAATAATACTTTCATTTAAAGAGGCAATATAATCCTAGTGCATAAGGAGTGAATTAGTCTTAGTAATCAGGAGTCGAATAGCTGTTTTCCCTTTAAGGAGGCTAATTATTTTGATCCTTAGGAGGCGAATTAAAACATAGTTTAGGTAGCTAATTAAAATTGGTTAATTATGCAATCTAGACAACTTTTGATAAATGCATGTCTGTCATTAAACTGAATGCATTATAGTGTCATATATAAACTTGGTTATGTATAAATTGTATTGGCAAACTCTTAGCATAATCATTACAACCAAAGCTTAACAAATTGAATTGGACAATGCCCTTGTTGCTCCTAAGGAAACAAAATATTTAAAGGGAAAAAAAAAATTAAATTAAAAAAACCTCGGTTATTGGCAAATGCAACATGAGGATCAATCTAGGAATGAAGCCAAAGGAACCCACACACCAAGTAGCGTTGGATGCTCTTGCTCTTACTACATGCTATCCTACATTCCTTATCATAGCTAAAGTCCCCGTCATCTATATGCATCAAGTCTAGGCTACCATCATCAAACACAAATCATCTTATCAATTCAAGATCGACAAGAAAAGGTTCTCTGTGAATGTTGACCTCTTCAGAGACATTCTCAACATATGTCCTAAGGTTCTAGGTAAAGCATTTGATGAACCATCTACTGAAGAGGAAGCTCTATCATTTATCCGTGAACATGGTCATACTGAAGAAATCAAGTACATCACAGATGTTATTGTTGATCATCTACACCAACCATAGAGAACCTTTACAGCCATCATCAACAAGTATCTTTGTGGAAAGGTATCTGGTCTTGATAAGATTCGACTGTCAAGAGTTCAGATCCTATGGGGAATGTACTACAAGAAGAATCTGGATTTTGTTGCTTTAGTTTGGGAGGACTTGGCTTACCAAATTGACAACATAGATTTTAAGAAGCAAGACAAGATGTTTTATCCAAGATTCACGAAGATAATCATTCATCACTTCCTTAAAAAAGATAAGTCTATCTCAATGAGAAACAAAATGTTCATGCACACTGCTAGGGATGACAGCTTACTAGGCATAATGAGATGTCTCCAGACATGCAGACACTCAAGTATATGGAGCAATCCTTTCTCAAGCAATGACGAATCAAGCCCTTCTGGACTCTGTTGCCTACAAGACTTATTTTGCAATTGCTTCAGGAGCTTAACCCCCAATGTCAAGGAAAAGCCAAAAGAAATCCGATTCAGCCATCTCATCTGAGGAATCCCCTTCTAAGAAGAAGTCTGCTAAAGTTAAGAAAGTTGCTACTGTCAAACCTAAACCTACTAAGAAGAAGGTACTAGTTAAGGCTGACAAAGGCAATGGTCTGAATGATCTCTCAAAAGTAGCTCTTTCTGAAGCTGCTCAGCTCAAGGAGGCTACTAAATGAAGCACGAAAGACTTTCATATATCACAAGCAAGTGGCTCAGGTGATGGAACTAATTTTGAATCAGGGGTTCTTAATGAGCAACATCTCAAGACGACTGGTGTAGATGAAGGAACTAGCACTATACCAGGGGTTCCTAATGTACCTAAATACGAATATGAAAGTGAGAAAGAGTCTTGGGGTGATAGTGGAGAAGAAGATGAGGATGATAAAAACGATTTTGAAGATAATAGTGATGATGGTGACGATGATGATGATGGTAATGATGGAAATGATGATGATGATGATGATGCTAATGATGATGATAACCAAGAAGGTGATGACACGAATGACGATGACGAAGAGACTGATAGTGATAAAACTGGGTCAGACAGAATCAAGATTCCTGTTCTCAATCAGTCTACCACTAAATACTATGAAGAAGAAAGAAGAAAAGATTAATGATGAAGAAACGATGGATGATGAAGAAGACGATGAGGTCACTAAGGAGCTATATGATGATGTAAATGTAAATTTGGGAAATGAAGATATTGATATGACCAATGTTGATTAAGGTGGCTCAGACCAACAAAATGCGTCTCAAGAGTCAGGATTTGAGCAAGTAAAAGAAGATGCTCATGTGACACTTACTCTGGTCCTTGACACACAGAAGGCTAATGAACCTGTACAAAGTTCTTCGGTATCCCCCGACTTTACAAGCAAGCTCCTAAATCTTAAGAATCCATCTCCATCTGACAATGAGATTGCTTCATTGATGGAAACCTCAACTCGTCATGCAACGGCAGTTCCTGAAATCACATCCGGTTTCACTACAACTATTCCTCCACCACCTCCGTTCTTCAATCCTCTTCCACAACAAGCAACACCAACTCCAACACCAACAACTTTTGAAGCTACAACCTCATTTCCTTCACTTCTAGATTTCTCATCTGTATTCAAGTTCAACGACAGAGTCACCAACTTGGAAAAAGATCTGTCAGAGATAAAGCAAGTTGACCAGTATGCTCAAGCTCTCTCCTCCATTCCTGCTATAGTTGATTGTTACATTGATAACAAACTTGGAGAAGCTATAAACAAGGCCATTCAAGCACATAATTTGGACTGCAGACAAGAAGCTCAGAATGAGAAGAATGCTTACTTAGAACTCATTAACATGTCAATGAGAGCTATTATTAAAGAAGAAGTTAACACCCAACGTACTCATATTCTCCCTTAAGCAACATCAGATTTCGCAAATCCTGTGATAGAGAAAAATGTCACAGAATCATCAGAAGCTACAGTCTTGGCAAGGTCTTCCTTACAACCAAAGTCTACTTATGAGGTGGCTGCATCACTCTCTGAATTTGAGCTTACAAAGATTTATCTAGATAAGATGGAGGAAAGTAAATCACATCTTAGATCTGATTACAAAAAGAAGCTTTATGATGCACTGGTCGAGTCTTACAACACTGACCATAGATCAATACAAAATACATAATGGGAGAGTATTTACGATGTAAGAGGAGTCGAGACGACAATGACAAAGATCGTGACCCCTTCGCTAGATCAGACCGAGGGACGAAAAGAAGGAAGTCAAGAAAGGAAGCTGAGTCATCCAAAGATTTAAGGTCAAAGGAAAAGAAATCATCAAGCACCTCAAAAGACGCCTCACAATCTCAACATAAGCATTCTGGAAAGTCTGCTCATACAGAAGAGCCAAGTCATACAGTTGATGACTCAGGAGTGCAACAGGATCAAGAGTTCGACATGGGTAACAATGATGAACAACCCGCTGACAAGGAGGTTACCAAGGATGACTAGTTTAAGAAACCTG
Source organism: Tanacetum coccineum (assembly GCA_026074375.1). Classification (NCBI taxonomy): domain Eukaryota; kingdom Viridiplantae; phylum Streptophyta; class Magnoliopsida; order Asterales; family Asteraceae; genus Tanacetum; species Tanacetum coccineum. Next base: position 34,703 of record BQNB010005306.1, on the reverse strand, counting down.
AACAACCTCCAACTCCTAATTCTGATTGGAATAAGAGACAACATGTTGACTCTCGACCTCCTCATACCTGGATTAGTCAAGTTGCTAGTGCTAAAGAACCTCGTACTTCATTTGATGAGCTCTTGGATACCTCTTTCGACTTCTCTACATTTGTCCTGAATCAGATCAACATCAAAGATCTGACTCAAGAAATTCTTGTTGCACCGGCATTCGAGCTACTCAAAGGCACTTGCAAGAGTATTACAGAATTAAAGTACCATCTTGAATAATGTTCCAAGGCAACAACTAAACAACTCGACTGACATAACCCTAAAGGCAAACCATATCCGTTTGATCTCAACAAACCTCTCCCGTTGATTCGAGATCATCGAGGCTGTCAAGTTATCCCTCAGGATTTCTTCATCAACAACGACCTGGAATATCTAAAAGGTAAAGATTTAAGCATATGGTACTTAACTTCAGTTACGAAGACAAAGACCGCTACATATGAGATCAAATGGATTGAAGACTTGGTTCGAAGTTTGTAGAGTCTCGTGAAGGTGATAAGAGATAAACATGCTTATTGGGGTACTTTACACTAGGGTCCCAAACGTCAACATTTTTACGGGTTTCCTGCCAACATGTCTTCGTTAAAGGATGTCTACTCCATAAAAAGAATCATTGCGGTTACCAGACTTACGATTATGAAGAAGTATGACCACGGTCACTTGGAAGAGATTGAAGTTCGTTGAGAGGATTAGAAGCTGTACAAGTTTAGAGAAGGTGATTTGTTGAATTATACTTTGAAATACTGTCGCTGGCTGATCTTATACCTTGTGATCCACTACTAGGCATATTTGATTTATTAAATTACTACTCGGATTTCGATAACAATTCTTCTAAATATTGTAACGCTACTTTTCTTACTGAAATATTACTCGATTTATTTCAATACTGTTTTTACTTAAACCTATGAATTCACCAACATTATTGTTGACGTTTTTGCATGTATTTTCTCAGGTTATTATCTTGCTAGCTGAGCATTGGGAGCATTCGAGACGCGTGGATATCAACAAAACTCAAGGACTCAGTTTTCTTCACATTCGATAACTATTTTTCCTTAAATATACAAAATGATTCACGTTTGAAATCTTGTAGTCTTGTTAAGTCATAAATTATTGGGACCTGAATTTACTCTGATTTACTTAAATCGAATGTGACATTTTATTAACGTCTCTTTTGAGGTCGTTCTCTATAATTCGTACTCTATACTATGAAGTCGCACCCCAAAGTGGTATCCCGATGCGTTGTGATTTTATGGGGGTGTGACACAAACAACGACTACAGCTCTTTAAATAGAAAACGGGTTATTGTTTGAGGGGGAGAAAATGTCAAATTTCTTCTTAAAAAAGTCATCAAGGATTAAATGGAAAAAGGTTTTAAACAATAACGGGTTAACAATTAAAGGGGAGTTAATTAAGTTTAGCTTATTTGTGCCTTAAATGTTATGTGTTTATGCCTTAAGGGAGAAAATAGCAATAATAAGTAGCTAAACATTGTAGTAGAATCTTTAGGGACTAATTGTGCCTTTCGTGAAACTAGTTATGCCTTAAGAAAAGTTACTATGAAAATTAGAAAGGAATTAAGAGTTCAGGGGGCATTTGTGCCAAACTTACAAAGTTATAACACAAACACCCCCTTTCACTCTCTCCCTCATCACAGTAACACTCACACAAACACACTTAATTATTTTCCTTCTCATTTTAAAATCGTCATTATCAAGATCTCAAGATTCAGACCATATCAAGCTTTGAGGTAAACTATGAACATGTTTCCCACACTATAATCATCATATCCTCCAAAGCAAATGGTTACGTGTTGGCTGAAATGTGGAAGTACCAAAAACCGACCATTTAAATTACTGTATTGGAGTTATAAGGTGGTTAAGTTTAGGTATTCATTCCCATGATCCAGCTAGAACCGGAGGGATCTACCTAGGGATATTTCACTAGATAGTATAGAAGTTCTTAGGTATGAAAAAAGGAGTAAAGTGAGATTAAGGGAAAAGTGCCGAGTGAGATGGAGCTAGTACTGGAACAAACCCAACAAGGTACAAGTTATGAAGTCTCGGTAAGCGCTAAATGGGTTGAAGAATTAAAAAGAAAAGTTAAGATTAAGGGTGAAAAGAAAGAAGCCCTCTTTACACTTAGGCAAAAACCAGGTCAATACATCTGCTGTAAAGAATCACAAAGATGATTGCTGACATTGAAGACTGACATCATGGACCTAGTGATGTAATGCACAACCCTCCCTAGCCACTCAGAATCTCTCAAAAGATTTTTGTTTCATTTCTCATGAAGATTGCATGCATTTCTATTAACTTTCTCACTCTGAGTTAGTTGGTATTGAAAAGGTGGCAGTTAGCTCCAGCCATCGATCACTAAAACCAAAGTGCACTATTGAGTCTAGATCCAAGAGATCATCCATAAATCTCATTAGGACACTATCCAAATGTATTTGTTGCTCACACGTTGTGAAAACAAGTAATAATGTGAGTCCTACACATTATCCTTATGATCTTGCCAGAACATCAGAGTGATACAAAAGTAATCACAATGACGATGGAAATCCTGCTAGAGCCAACATCAAACAAGCTCTTGGTAGGTGACTTGTTCGATTTATATGAATTATGCTTGTGACAACTAGAAAGAAATGATGGTGCGATTCTACATGAATCAAACTTATTCTAGTATATAAATTGACGTTTGATGAATTTTGAAATGCTCAAAAACTCTCGATGTGTCACAAAAACACTTTAGCAAGTGACACATCGATTGAATTTTTTTCAAATCAATTTTTATTTCAATGAGTGAGATAGTAACTCGTTGGTTCACTCTTACCGTGCTGTCTGCTTTGAGACGTTCCGGTAATGAGAACATGCTGAGTACGATGAATCTAATATATATTTGTTAGAAAGATTTAATACATCAGCTGGAAATCCTATTAAGGATATTCTTCTTAAATTGAATCTACATGATCACAGGTCGATCCTCACGGATTCGAAGGTTACTCCAATCAAACCCATGCGAATGACAAAGCCAGATTCGTCCCTCAACTTTATTGCTAACTGTTTTATTGCAGATTCACTCAAAGATGGTTATGAAGGTACCTGGTTCCAGCTGACTCAAAGATTCATAGCCACATGCTCATACTCGATCGACAAAAGTAAAGACATCATGAAAGCTCAAGTACATGTTTCAAAACTTCTGCTACTCTGATACCGTACGTCTTTCTTGAAGCGACAAAGTATTAAGTTGATACCGCACGTCCTCCATAAAGTGACGAAGTGTTAAAGTTAAAGAATATCAAGAAAGATGGTTACACACGCTTTCAACATCAAGAACAGTATGAGCATGTCGGTCCAGAAGTCACAAGATCACAAGATGATGAAAAGAGATTATGCTTGGTTGATGATCTCAAAGAAGTTCAAGTTCACATTCAAGTCAAGACTATTAGAACAAGCTTAAGCCTAAAGTCATAGATCACTACATCATGTTTACAAGATAAAGTAAAGAAAACAAGTCTGCGAATACAAGACTAAAGACAAAGCATAGTATGCTAGGTTTAAGTTTTTTGTAAAATGGAGTGACCTCCCTTAGGTGGAGATTGTTAGGAACACGAAAAGTGTCGGTCACTTCCATTATATTATTAGATAGCTCGTATAGTAATATTTGGAAACTAAATAGTCTAGTAAGGCCCAAACCCAATGATGAACCCACTAAGGGTCCATATGGATGGCCACTCTTGTATATAAATACTCCTCTCCATGTCTTGGAGAGGGTTGGTTGTTCACTTCTCATTTCACTAATCTAACATTTCTCTTTTTCCTTTCTCTCTCTAGAAGTGTTCATCCCTCCCTTCTCTCTCTCTAGTTCTTCATTTCTTTGATTGTGAGGTTAGATAATCTAATATTCTTCAATTACGAACCAACACCAAGACTCATCAAGATTTAAAGTCTCAGAGCCTGGAGACGGCATCACCATTTATACACGACGGTGTCACACTTCATCTAGTGACAACGTCATAACATCTCTTGACGGCGTCAGCCCGCACCGACTCAACTCGGATCTAGAAGGTTCTACTTTATAACAGCGTCACTGTTAAAACATGATGCTGTCAAAGCGATATTCTTATAAATATAGATCTGAAATTAGGGTTTTATGTGTGTAACTTTAGAGTAAAAAAGGGGGACGAACCCTAGTTTGTTTGGCAGCTTATTAGGACGATTTTAGGGCTTCAAACCCCTATTGTATCTCCTTCAATTCATGTTTTAATCAAGTAAGACTATCTTAATCATTCAATATGTCTTGTTGTTTGATTCTTTATTGTTCTTACTTTACCTTTAACATGCTTGGCTAAACTCCTTATAGATTCATTTATGATCGTACAAAACCTAGAATGTAGATCTTAGTGGTGTTGCTTCTTGTGATGAATATTCATGTTAGGCTTTAGAAAACCAGCTTTTGTCTGTATCGCTGTTGATATGTCTAGGGAAACATGATTGTGTAGAAAATATACCATCGGTAACAGTCTTCATACTACCTTACCCTTAATATGGTTGATCCACTTTTAATATATTTCAAATGCATTTAATATACTCTTGAGGGCCGAGTAATAGTCTTCATACTACCTTACTTTGTGCTTTGCCTCAATGGAATATTAAATAGATGGCGGGTTCGTGTAATCTGTTCATGACTTAGGAAATAATACATAGATCATCACAAGTGTGACAAAGCAACAACACTAGGAGAAGCAATCTTGGGAGTAATACATGATTAAATGAATACAATCTTTTTATTATATTGTTATCACCATTAGCGTAGTTTATTCTTTAGTTTAATAGCTAAAACCAACCAACCCTCTCAAACATATGATTTTACTGCTTTCTTATAAATATAAAAATACAAAAATAATCTTCTCTCAACCCCTAGAATTCTGTTATACCGTGATCAAACCTTTCCAACCTATTCCCCTAGAGAACGATAACAACCCTCGAGTCTTGTCTATACTACTACTACAACGGTTAGGTACTCTGCCTAGGGAGTTGTAAAACCTATTGTAGAAGTCCCTTACGACAACCGCATCAAGTTTTTGGCGTCGCTGCCGGGGAATAGTTAGGTTTTGATCATAGTTTAGCTTAGTTCTACTCGCTTGAATCCTTTTAAGTGATAATTTAATTTCCGCATATTAGCTTTCTCGTAGTCTATCTTTTCTTTGTGTTAATTGTTTCGTAACCCATTCTCGTCAACCACCATGACACGTAGCATCGTTAAAAGGTTAACCAAACCCCTCGACGAACCTGAAAGAGAATTCTTAAGGCTTAAAAGAGCCGCCTGGCGTCTACAGCAGAACGAATCTCTTGCTATAGCCGAAAGAAACCTCTTTGATGCTGAAGCATCCTCCTCTAACAACACTAGAGCCAAACCACCAACACTTCCTAAAACCCTACATGAACATTCTCACCCTAATCCCTCCGGTTTTCAAAACCCAATCACCCTTCCAACCGAACAAACAGGAAGAATCATTGACTCAAACGACATCTGGTTAATTTAAAAAACATGCACATTCCAAGGATTAAGAAATGAGGACCCCCTCCGTCATGTTAAGCACTACTTAAGTATCGTCGATAACATACAAGCTGACAGAGCCACAAGGGATACATCTAGGCTATGCTTCTTCCATTTCTCCCTCAAAGGAAAGGCAGTAGAATGGCTTGATAGAATACCCTCACTCAAATCATGATATGGGATCAGCTCATATCACGATTCCTTGACCACTTCTTTCCGGTAGGACGTACCTCATCCCTAAGATATTTAATCCTCCAATTCAAACAAGGGGATGACGAACCCATCAAAAGCGCCTGGATCCGTTTCTAGGACTTAATCAAACAGGTTCCCCATCACGGGATACATAAATGGCTTCTGGTACAAATCTTTCATGAAAACATATCTTGGGATAACCGTAGGAAACTCGATCAATTCGCTCAATTCCGCTTCAACTCTCTCAGCGAAGAAGAGGGGTGGAATCGAATTAAAGAATATGTCTAATACCAAGATGATCTGTGGGACGATATGTCACCACCCATGAATGTTTCTTCCATTTCGGAAGCAATGCAACCTACATTCAAGGGACGTCTAAAAAGGCCTTGCAACTAAATTTCCTACCTCGAAACACCTACTTAAGAATTTAGATTGAAAAACCTCTACCTAATCTGCGACTACTATGGAGGATCCCACCAGGTTGATGAATGCAAGCAAACTAACCTGGCCGAGCAGGTATGTTTGTCCGGGGGTGACATCTACGATGATCCTTCCCTTCTGAGGTTTTATCAGAACGACGATACCCCACCACGAGGGAACAGCAAATGTAAAGAAAAAGGAGAGGATGGCCCTGAATGGATTGTTAGAAATAAGTTTGAAGACGAGCTCGCTAACTTTATGCTCGAGAAGAAGTCCCACGCGAAAGGGATAGGAAATATGCTTGACCAGCACGGTAAGGAATTGCATGAACAATTCTCCTAAATCCTCTCCATGATCAGGAAAAGAAAAACTCCTGAATCTGAAGCACCAACTTTCGCCATAACAACCAGATCAGGAGTTAGCACCCAAGACCCTCCTTTCCTAACTTCACCACGACCAACGTCTGACAACCCCACTGAGGGGGAAGTCAAAAAAGAAAGGCCTGAGGGCGAAGAACCAAGCATTGTACAAGAACCCGTCCCTCAGCCATCTATCTTTTACCAACCTTCCAAGTCATCCAATCTGCCCTTTCTGTCCAGAATAAAAAAGCAGAAAAAGGATGACGAGGATGAGTGGCTTTTCTTAATCTTTAAGCAAATTCACATCAATCTGCCATTCCTTGAAGCCATGATTCACATGCCAAAGGGAGCCAAGGTTTTGAAAGATCTCCTTTCACATAAGGAGAAACTTGAAAAGGCGGCCTCCTCAGTCAAACTGAGTGAGGAGTGTTATGCTATTATCCAAAGGAGTTTGTCCCAAAAAGAAGAGGATCCAAGAAGCTTCACACTGCCATGTCTTATTAGACCCCTAGCAGTCAAGAACGCCCTTGCTGATTTAGGAGCAAGCATAAATCTCATGCCATACTCTCTTTTCTGACGATTAGGAATTTCTAAGCTTAAACCAACCAATGAGTATTCAACTAGCCAATCGATCTATCAAATACCCCATTAGGGTCTGCGAGAATCTATTGGTAAAAATAAGCAAATTCCTCTTCGCAGTTGACTTCGTGGTTCTGGAAATAGACAAAGACGAGCTAGTCCCAATCATTTTGGGGCGGCCCTTCCTTGCCACGACAAGAGCTGTAATTGAGGTTCATGAGGGAAAATTAAGTTTAAGGGTCAGAAGTGAAACCGTCACCTTTAACATTGGGAAGTCTATGTAATCCAAACACTCCCGTGATGATTACCTATACTACGTCGATCACACCGCTAACCTAGTCTAAGAATAATAGGTTGACACGTTAAACCATGATGGAAAATGGACTAAAGAAGAAGAAGAGGAAGAATCTAACAAGGTGCTTGCAGTTTCTTTCTCTCCGAGGATAGAGCCAGTGGAACCACTCGAATGGAAAGCCCCAGAGAATTAATTAAAATCGTCAAGTGTGGAACCACCCAAACTTGAATTGAAGGAATTACCCGAACACCTTGAGTACGCTTTCCTCCAAGAAAACAACCAACTTCCAGTGGTCATCTCATCCGCATTATCCACCGTCGAAAAAAAAAGCAGGATCCCATAGGTTCCTTCGAAATCATAAAGGGGGCGATCCGCCCTGGAAGTATTGCGGACATTAAAAGGATTTGACTCATCCTTTCTGTACTCACAAAATTCCATGGAAGAACATTTAAACCAAGTGTCCAACCTTCAAAGAAGAAAGACCTAAATCAAGGAGGTAGTAAAAAAAGGAAATTCATCAAAAGCTCCTTGAATGCGAGTTTTGAATCTAACCCCTATCTCCGAAAGTACCTTGGTTGCTTCTATCTAGGTTGTCTCAAAAGAAAGAAGCAATGGCGCCTAGAAAGAATGACAATGATGACATCTCATCCCGTCACGGACGTCACTTGGATGGCGCGTATACATCGACTATCACAAATTAAATAAACGCAACCCGAAATATCTCTTTCCACTTCCGATTCTAACGTTATATCGCGCTCAGATGCTCGATGCGAAACAGCCTAGTTAGGCATAATACTACTACGCTATTCTAGATAGGTTTTCAGGATAATTTCAAAGTCCCTACACAACCCTGATTGACAGGAGAAAACCACATTTACGTGCCCCTGTGGGACTTTCGCATACAAACAACATGCCTTTCGATATACTGTACATCGCCCTAGCAACCCCACCCTTTCGGCATTGCATGACAGCCATATTCCATGAACTTATTGAGGATAGCATGGAGGTATTTATGGATGATTTCTCTATTTTTGGTAGTTCTTTCGACCATTGCTTAAAAAACCTTGAAAAGATGCTAAAAAGGTGTGAGGAAACCAACCTTGTGTTAAATTAGGAAAAGTTACATTTCATGGTAAAAGAGGGAATCATCCTCGGACATAAGATCTCTAGTTCTGGGATTGAGGTTGATAAAGCAAAAATAGAGGCAATCTCCAAACTACCATATCCTACAAATGTGAAAGCCATTCGAAGCTTTCTAGGACATGTTGGTTTCCATAGAAGATTCATAAAAGGATTTCTTCCAACAAATTTCATGCCCAATGACCTACTCTTATTCGAATATGCCCCATTCTACGTCTTCGAAGAATTTGACATCCAAGCATCTCCGACAGGTCAGAAACGTGAACTAACGCATGCCCAATCAGATCAAGCGAGATTGGATCATTGCCATTTGAAATCAAGTGCGACGCAAGTGTTATGCTTTCTCAGGGTAGTGCTAGGGGCAAAGGATCAACAAACATTTCAAGCCCATACACTACGCCAGCAAAACAATGAACGAAGCACAAGAAAACTACACAACTACCGAAAAGGAGCTTTGGGCTGTCGTCTTTGCATTCGACAAATTCCGTCAATACTTAGTCTTATCCAAGACCATCGTTTTCATGGATCATTCTGTCCTACGGTATCTCTTCATAAAACAAGATGCAAAACCATGGTTAATTTGGTGGATCATGCTGCTCTAAGAATTCGATATCGAGATTCATGATAAGAAAGGTGCTAAAAATCTAGCAGCTGATCATCTTTCTTGACTTGAAAATCCAGACCTTGGAAAGCTAACCAAGGCTGAAATAAAGGACTTATTTCTCGAAGAACGGTTAATGGCAATTTCTAACAAGAACAACGAACCATGGTATGCTGACTATGCTAACTATTTAGCTAGCCGAGTACTACCCTTCCGATTCACTCGTCAAGAGAAGCAAAAGTTCTTCAGCGATTTGAGGCATTACTTTTGGGATGAGCCCTTCCTATTCAAACAGTGTGCTAACCAAATCATACGAAGGTGTGTGGCAGGAGATGAGGCAGCACAAATTCTTTGACAATGTCACAGCGGACCATCTTGAGGACATCATTGCATCGCCACCACCGCAAGAAAAGTCTTTGAGGCCGGGTTTTACTGACCACACATCTTCCGAGATGCACGTAAGTTGGTACAAGTTTCCGATGCATGTCAACGAGCAGGAAACATCTCATCAAGGGATGAAACACCTCAAAAATACATCCAATCCAAGTCTGCAAAATATTCGATGTTTGGGGAATCGACTTTATGGGACCTTTCCTCTCATCAAACGGAAATAAATATATCCTGGTAGCTATTGACTATGTATCAAAGTGGGTAAAGGCTCAGACCTTCCCCACCAATGATGCCCGGAACATGGTAAACTTTCTCAAGAGACTATTCACATGATTTGGAATACTAAAGGCCCTTATTAGCGATAGGGGTACTCATTTCTGTAACTACCAAATGAAGAAAGCAATGAAAAGGTAAGGAGTAGTTCATCGATTCTTAACCGCGTATCACCCTCACACGAATGGTCAGGTCAAGAACATAAACCGGGCAATAAAATGTATCCTTGAGAAAACCATCGAGAACAACAACGTTTAAAACCCCTCTAGGAACAACCCTATTTAGAATAATCTATGGCAAGGCATGCCATCTCCCTGTCGAATTAGAGCACAAAGCCTACTGAGCCATTAAGAACTGCAATCTAGACCTTACAAAAGCTGGGGAAAACTGTTTCTTGCAAATTAATGAGTTGGACGAAATGAGGCTCGATGCGTATGAAACATCCATATCCTATAAGGAAAGAACAAAAAGATGGCATGATAAATAGATAAAAGCACCGACTAATTATGAGAAGGGGGATAAGGTACTCCTATTCAATTCACGCTTAAGGCTGTTCCCCAGAAAACTGAAGTTAAGATGGTACAGACCATTCTCGATGTGCAAGGACATGAAAAATGGCGCAATTGAGTTGTACGATGAAGATGGGAACGGATTCATCGTAGATAAACAACGAGTGAAACCATATCAAAAAAGTGTATTAGACACCAACAAAGATGACGATATAACTCTAGATGATGAAGGAGAAGTCACGTAAGGATGTGTGACTTCGAGTCTAGCTACAAGACTCGTAAACAAAGAAAAGCGCTTTTTGGGGAGGCAACACCAATAGTTTACTTCCCCCCAAGCATATTAGGAGTGTCTTGTGTTTTAATTCTTTATTGTTTGTTCTTATAAGTTTGAATTATTTTGGTAATCACTGCTTTGTTTTTTTGTAACTTCGTCTTGTTGCAATCAATGTATTTTGAAACAAAATAAGTGTAGGGGAAATATATGGTTTTTAGAACCAAATTCAAACATTTAAAATAAAATGTTTAGATTAATTCGTGTCAGTTTCAAGTCATATGATTGAATTGTTAATTCTCAGGATGTTATGCAGCATTTTGTACATGAAAATAACTTATAAGAATGAGTGCAGGAAATTTTTCATCAAAAACGAAAAATGAGTTTTTATAGAGTATGGAGACGACGTCACGATTTACACGTGACGCCGTCACCACGACACTTGTGACGGGGTCAGGATATTCTTGACGGCGTCAAATGCCCAGTTACAGGAAAACTTGAAAATTTTAAGTATGTTTGAAAATAAAACTTGTACAACACTTAAGAAAGTTTAAATTCTTTTATAAACCTGCAAAACCATGAGTTTAACAATTCTCTCATCCTATCTTTACTGCTTTATAGAGTCAACCCTAATTACACATTGTATATTATTATATCACACATTTTATGCTTGGTGTAGTTGTCTTTGTCTTTAATTACAGGTTATATTTGATGAGAAGAAGCTTGGAAGTTCTTAAGAAGTTTTTATTAGACCATTCTTGGAGGACGATTTAACCAGTTATCGCATGTTTCTTCTCTATTATTGAGCAAACCAGGGAAGTACTAGTTCTTTTACTTGTTTTCTTTTCCCTTTAATTCTTTCTTACTGGTACTTCTATAGAACATTAGGGACAATGTTCAACTTAAGTGTAGGGGGAAATAAGCCTTAGAAACTATTCCTTCATTTTCCATTTGCTTTGTCCTTGAAATGATGGGTAATATATCGAAACATAGCATAAAAATGTAATTTTGACCAAAATTAAAATTTTTTTATGACACATACCGACGAAAACTGAGTATTAATAGCCTCTCATAGATAGGAATATGTATGACTAGCATAAAAACCCTCAGAATTCCACCCCAAAATTGTAAGGTTCGCCTTTAGATCTATAGGAATTCGGGTATCTATTATTGATACCCAAGATAGTTTATACCTTTAGCTTTCTTCAGTTAAGGAGTGAGCAATCATGTGTATCTATTCCATCGTTACGGATGTGTATATGTGGTTTTGTCGCCTTTTCTGGAGCATTGAGATCGGTATCAAATTATATAAGTGTACCGGTAATATATTAAATTCTAGAACTTGTTCTTGTGATGCATTCCGAGATCGCATAGTGAGTATTAGGATTTGCTTGATAAGAGGCACTAGGATTAACCTATATTTTAAACCTGTAATTGTTATTATGGTCACATTGATCATATAACTATCCCACACCCTTGCCATGTACTCATTATTAGTGCAGGATAACCCTAGTACAACCCTCCGAGCCTATCCTTTTTCATGGTTCTCGTAATTTTCTGGTTAAGCCAGGCTATTAATGAAGAGCATTGTTACCTTTAAACCAATCATTACACCCAAATCGCCTTAGCCTACCATATGTATAGTACCACCTTTATACCTTATTGTTCATAACCCAAGTCATATATTTGAGTTACACGGTTGCTAAGATCCTTCTCGGTGTAAATAACAAGTCTTGAACGATTGGATATTCATGTAAAATTTATAGAGTCGCGGAAGAATATGGAAGAAAAGTTAAGTCAATACCCCCATATGTTTGTTAAAGATCTCCAGTATATTTGATCGCACCTCAAATCGGTCATTAGCTTAGATTGTAAATATCGAGCATGTAAAAGCTCAAGTGTAGGGGTACGTGTTATAAACCCCAAGTTATGAAGTATTATGTTATTTAATGTTTATGTTTATCATAGAGTCAAGAAAAGAAAAATAAAGAGATTGATGTAGAGTTGTGTAGAGTTTGTATATCTTCGTCCGAGTCTTGGCTTAGCAACCAAACCAGCGTGTATTCGTATAAATAATTAGCTAACCCTTCCACTCTAAATTCACCTAAAGCCACCCAAATGTATCCCATCCATTTCCATTTCCATTATATGTTATGTTACAACTACACCCTAGAACCCTTTAAAAGACCTCTTAAATAGTAATAAATAATGCTTACGCCCAGCGGTAGAGGTTTGATCATTTACCAAGCCTATGGTAATATATATGCTATGATAGGTAATGAGTGTTGATTTTTTGTTTCCCCATTATGTTATAATTTATTATACACCCGAGAGAAAGAGAGAATCTCAAACACTTATGTGAGGTGCTAGTGTATGCTTTCTATGCTTTTAATTACGAGGTCTAGAAGGTTGTGTTATAAAATACTTTTAAAGAGTAGGTTAAATGACCCTAATACTGCTATTGTCTAGGTAGAAAAGCCTATTTGCTTGAGGACAAGCAAACCCCAAGTGTAGGGGTATTTGATAAGGTGTCATTTTATACACTTTTCGGGGTCATTTAACCCCCTAAATCATGCATTTATGCCCAAAATAGGTACTTAATCGTTCCTTTTTAGGTATTTAGCATTTGAAAGGTATTTGGAGGAAATACATGTGACTTGGGCTCATGTAGAGAAGAAACGGACAAGATTATGAACCAACACCAAGACTCTTCAAGATTTAAAGTCTCGGAGCCTGGAGACGGCGTCACCATTTATACACGATGTCGTCACACTTCATCTAGTGATAGCGTCACAACATCTCTTGACGGCGCCAGCCCGTACCGACTCAAATCGGATCTAGAAGATTCTACTTTATAACGGCGTCACGGTTAAAATGCGACACCGTCACAGTGATATTCTTATAAATATAGACCTATGTGTGTAACTTTAGAGTAAAAAAAGGGGATGAACACTAGTTTGTTTGGCAGCTTATTAGGACGATTTTAGGGCTTCAAACCCTATTGTATCTCCTTCAATTCATGTTTTAATTAAGTAAGACTATCTTAATCATTCAATATGTCTTGTTGTTTGTTTCTTTATTGTTCTTGCTTTACCTTTAACATGCTTGGCTAAACTCTTTATTGTATTCATTTATGATCGTAGGAAATCTAGAATGTAGATCTTAGTGGTGTTGCTTCTTATGATGAATATGCATGTTAGGCTTTAGAAAACTAGCTTTTGTCTGTGTCGCTGTTGATATGTCTAAGGAAACATGATTATGTAGAAAGGATACCATCGGTAACAGTCTTCATACTACCTTACCCTTAATATGGTTGATCCACTTTTAATATATTTCAAATGCATTTAATATACTCTTGGGGGCCAGGTAATAGTCTTCATACTACCTTACTTTGGGTTTTGCCTCAACGAAATATTAAATAGACGACGGGTTCGTGTAATGTGTTCATGGCTTAGGAAATAATTACATAGATCATCACAAGTGTGACAAACCAACAACACTAGGAGAACAATTTAGGGAGTAATACATGATTAAATGAATGCAATCTTTTTATTCTATTATTATCACCATTATCGTAGTTTATTATTTAGTTGAATAGCTAAAACCAACCAACCCTCTCAAACATATGATTTTACTGCTTTCTTATAAATATTAAAATACAAAAATTATCTTCTCTCATCGCTGGAATTCTCTTAGACCGTGATCAAACCTTCCTAGCCTATTCCCTTAGATAATGATAAAAACCCCCAAGTCTTGCCTATACTACTACTACAACGGTTAGGTACTCTGCCAAGGGAGTTATAAAACTTCTTGTAGAAGTCCCTTACGACAACTGCATCAGTTGACATCCTAGCCAGTTTGAATAAAGTACATGTCAAACGGGCGAAATTCCATTGATCTATTAGGGTTGACATCCCAGCTGGTTTGAATAAAGTACATGTCAAATGGGCGAAATTCATTTGAGTTACCTTACAGGTATTCCGGGTAGGGCACCTGCAAGGGCACTTATCCTTGATTTTAGTTGATTCATCGGTGTCATGAGCTTAGACTGTAGTAAACGCATTTTGTCTGGTTTTTTTTTATATACTACCATACACACTTTAAAATCTTGTGATTCACATTTACAGTTTTATAAACCTATGAACTCACCAACTTTATTTTTGACACTTTTAGCAAAGTTTTTCTCAGGTGCTTAGCTTATTGGAATTCTTGATGTGCTATGTGGAGTCTTCATGCATTATGGCTTCCTCTTCAAACATTTATCTATCATTTTAATACCCGTTGAGTTTCAAAACGTATTTATGAATCCGCCAAGACATTTAAATACATTTGAATTATTGTAAGACTCTTTTATTTTAAATCAAAGCAACATGGTATTATTTTCAAAATGTCCATATTTGTGACAACTATCTATTTTAAGGTTAGTAACCGATAGAAAACATATGACATTTTGACCTCCTTCTAATTATTTGTTGAGCCACTCTTACATGGTCGTGTCATTTTTAGTGTTAAATGCTTTTTTTAAGAACCCTAGTTATACGAACGCACATTTAACCTATGATCATAGTTAACGGTCTTAACGATTAACGATATGCTTAAAGGTCATTAGGAAAATGTCAATAACCATTAATCAACATAAGTCATTCACTTTTACGAATTTAGGTCACTTCGTTCATTATAACTTGCAAGTTTCCCGGTAAACCCGATATTGCGTAAATTTTTACGTTTTTGCACTTACGCTTCTTATAACGGACTTAAAATACTTCAATATGATCTAAGTGTATAAATTAACTCTTAACCAACATTACTTAACATATTTTACATTTAACCTATAATATACTACAAATTATACACATAACTACACCTTTTTACATAAAAACGTATACATTTAACTTACAAAATACTACCTATACTAACTAAATATTAAAAAAATAATAATAAACATCAAAAATCAATTTTAACCCTCTCTTGGATGCCCCAAAACCGGCCACCCCTTACCATGTGCACACTCCATCTTATTTCTCCAAGAAAACTCATAATACCACTTTACTTCCCTATTTTTTCACTTCTCCATACACTTTCAAATCTCACACACTTCTCTCTCAATTATTTCTCTCTCTAAATCTCAGATCTCTCTTCCTCTCTTCCTCAAAAATCCGGCCACCCTATTACCACCACAAACCACCACTCAAAATCTTGATTAAACACAAGAAAAACACTTAAAAAGAGCTTATTTCATCACCCTCTACAAGTCTCTTGGTTCGTTTTTCATTCAAAGCACCATTTGGGAAGGATAAAACATCTTAGCTCACCCTTCATCTTACTATTCTTGGGAGTCTTCAAGGTATAGCATGGGCATGAGATGATTCGGGTACATCTCATGCCTCAAAACCGGTTATTTTGTCTTGAAAACCTAGGTTTAGGTATGTTCTTGGTAACAATACTTGATTAGGTTGCATTCGGTCATTATCGTGACGCATTATCTGTTGTGATATACATTTGTTGATTTTTCAGTTTACTCAAGGTGAGTTCATAGCCCCACGTTTTACATTTATAATGATTTACATGTTTTGGGGTGAGAAACATTGCAGTATTAACAAATTGGAGTGCAAGGTACATTATACATTAATAACGTGTTTTGCCTAAGGTAAGCGATAACCCATACTGAGCCCCATAATCATTAATTGTCAGTTACAGTTTTGTGACGCAAATGTTATAATAGATCTATTGGGATTGACAACCCCATTCAGGTGATTCGCTATCACCTGAAAACGAACGTATAACCTTGTCGTACATAGGATGTTTTCGGGATAAAACATCAATCTCGGGGCAATGTTTTGGCAATTTATATTGCATTTCACACATGTTGAGCTTTCAGTGTCAGAAGGCCCCCCCCCCCATTTTTTAGGAAAAACGAAATAACATTTTATGTTGTTTTGCATCTGTTGCATTATCATGGGGAAATCTTTGCGGTCCTACATTATACATTTACAAACCTATGAATTCACTCAACAATATTGACGTTTTAAAGCAATGTTTTTTCAAAGAGGTCATTATAGGCACATGTGCGATGGATACAATGGGGTGCTTTATATATTTTGCGGATATCACATGCTAAAGAATTGGAGTTTCATTACACTTATGGGATAAATTGTTATGAACTAGAATCATGTATTTTGTATTTTGAACAAGTAAAGCTTCAGGCTTTTGTATCAAACACTTTGCTAAATCCAATGTATCAGTTTTAAATGACTTTTTGGTCGTTCTTATATTATCTTGTGTTATTGATCTATGATGTACCATCCCCAGACCCATATTCCGCTGCGATCCATTTTGGGGGTGTTAAGAGCCAAGGTTATAGAGAACCAGGTCAAATGTTTTTGCTGGACTATAACCGTTTTCAAACATGCATACTTCAAAGGGGTTTTTCACGTGACATACATACTTACACAAGTTGTTGCATTATAATTAGACTAGATGCATTCCAGGATTGATATACATGTTATGGTATAAATGTATTTTACTATAAGAGTCTTATATTAAATACTAATATAAGCTATTTTTGATTTTCAGATACAGGTCATGACCAGATTCAGATGGATTCCACGATCACATACACAAAGGTTAACCAGACCATTTGAGGGCTTATCAGACATAGGGAATCACCAGTATTCGTTAGACCCTAGTACGAGGGACTACCCTGGAAGTTTTAGATGATCTATATGTGCAGGTCGTTTTACAGGCCCCACCATCACCAGACTACGTGCCTGGCCCTAAGGAGCCAGAGCAGAGCACCACCTCTACCAGACTTTGTTCCAGACCAGTTATCTAGAGTTTATGCATCGTAGACGATGTACACTCCTAGCTGAGGAGTAGCCACTGCTGCTTGCGTGTCTCACCCAATGCTGATTTCACCATGCTATTGTTCCTGATTCAGATACCTTAGTGAGGATGATGATGAGGACCCTAAGGAGGATCATGCTGATTATCCTGCCGACGGAGGAGATGATGGCGATGATGAGGATGAGTCATCCAATGATGATGAGGATGATGATGTTGATATTGAGGGGCATGAGGAGGAGGAGGAGCACCCAGCTCCTGCCGACTCTACAACTATTTCTTTACCACCTGTTGATCAGGCCCCATCTGCTGAGGAGACTAAGCCGTTTGAGACCGAGTTTGCGGCCAGAGCACCACCACATCCTACATACTGCGTTACTGCTACGATGTCCATCAGAGATGAGACACCGATATCACTTCCTTCTAGGGAAGAGGTTGAAAGACTTCTTGCCTTACCATCACCTTCATCATTACCACTCTCCCCATGGTCGTCACCACTACCTCAGATTCCCTCACCACCACTACCAGTATCATCACCAGTACTTGTATCACCTCTACCACTACCTGCTAGCCCTACTTATCCTTTGGGATATAGAGCTGCGATGATCCGGCTAAGAGCCGAGGCACCATCTACTTCCCATCCACTACCACTACCATCACCTATTGTACTTCCACGTACCAGGGCATCTGTGGCCATGATGAGAGCTGCTGCACCCACTACCTATATCTTAGCATCTCGATCAGAGGCACCACCATCCGGGACACCACCACTCCGACCTATACCGCTACCTACTCCATCACCACCATTGCTTCTTCCCTCTACTGACCGTAGAGCGGATGTTCATGACGCTTGCTTACCTCCTCGAAAGAGGCTATGCTTTGCCTTTGGTCTGAGATATAAGGTGGGTGAGAGTTCATCTGCTCCTACTGCTAGACCTGATGGAGATTTCAGGAGAGACTATGGTTTTATTGCCACTATGGATGATGAGATTATGCGAGATCCAGAGAGAGATGTTGGTTATGGGATTACCGACACTTAGGATGAGATGCTTGTGGGTATGCCAGGGGAACCAGCGACTGATAAGACAGAGTTAGGCCAACAGGTGACAGACCTTGTCACGACTGTGAGACAGGACACAAACAAGATATATGGGAGGTTGGATGATGCACAGACTGAGCGACAGATGGTGACCAGTCGGGTCAACATGTTGTTTAGGGATAGGCGTGCACATGCTCGCACAGCCAGGCTCATGGAGATTGAGGCCAGGATTGTAACATCCCCAAATCTGGGTGGCAGCGGAATGTTGAATATCCGAGGGCGTTACTTCATAGATCAATAGCACAAGATATGAGAACGACCACTAAACGTGTCGTTTTAAAAAGATACATTGGATTAACAAAATGCTTGTTCATTACATAAGCTCATGGCTTTAAATTGTTCGACAATATAAGTAAAGATTTTGGTTTATAACAAATGTTCTCAAAATGTAATACGCCCCAAATCTTTAGTACTGACTCTCCAAAGAGTGACCCCCAATGTATCTTGGCACCTCGTGCCTTATTGACCTGAGAAAAACATGCTTAAAACATCAACATAAAGTTGGTGAATTCATAGGTTTATGTAAATCAATAGTAGGACCGCAAGATTTCCAAGTGTATGATTAAGCAACAGATGCAAACATCATAAAAAGTAATTACGTTTTCCTAAGCTCATGACACTGAAGCTCGACATGTATGAATGCAATAAATTGCCAACATTTGCCCGTGAATGATGTTCTAACCCGCAACATCCCAAATCCGACATGGTATACGTTTGTTGTCCGGCAAACCGGCACAGTGAGCGCTACTCACCCAAACGGGGATGTCAATCCCAAATAGATCTATTTATAACACTCGCGCTCACAATCTAGTAATTGACAGTTCATGATAATGGGCTCAGTGGGTTATCGCTACTTAGGCAAACACGTAATCATTGTATAAAATGTACACTTGCGTCCAATTTGTAAAACAAAGCATGTTCTCACCCCAAAGATGTAAATCATTTAAATAATTGTAAAGCATGGGGCTATGAACTCACCTGAGTAGGTAGTCCTCTGTGAATGATAAATATATCCAAGAATGGTAATTGAATCACACCGTCAAATACCTAAGTAAATACGGCCAGTCTTAGTTTACAAGTTTAGGCTAATGACTTAATGTATAAACTACAATATTTTGCTAGTTTATATATACTGTTATCACTTGTGTGGTGGTGCACATGTTCATTGTATTTGTCTTTACGTGATGGCTCTTGGGAAGGTATACGAATACACACGTTCAAGTATATATATAAACGTTATTAATAAATATACATATTTATTAAGTCGTGTTTTAATTTGTATAATATCCGATAAATATTATAATTTGTACGATACGTTAAGTGTTTATAAAAATCACTTTTGTTTGTAAAATACCCTTAGGTTTTCTATATTTACAAAAACAGTCCTTATGTTTATGAAAATATAATATTTACATTTTAAACCCTTAGGTTTCCACATTTACACCTTTAGTCCTTCAACTTTACACAAATTACACTTTAGGTCCTTACATGTTCCAAACAGCCCCTTTAAGTTTTAGAATGTCAAAAACAGTCCCTAGACTTATAAAATCAGTTTTGGCAGTTTTAACCCTCAAGTTTACAAATTGACACTTTTAGTCCATTAACTTGTAAAAATTTGCATTTTAAGCCCAATTAAGATTTAACAAGTGGCAATAGGTTTTATTGAGTTCTAATAAGTTCTATAAGTACATAAGCCCTCTTCAAGCTTATTTAAATTATATGACTCTGTTTTGCTGAAAAATAAGCTCGGATAAGCTTATTTGGGCTTATTGGGCTCGTTACCCCAATAACCTTAACCCAAAACTATTTCAAAAGTCTTTTAAAGTTTTAATACATGATCCAACTTATTTTCTAGTCTCAATAAGCACTTATAGGATCTTTTTAAGCTGCCCTGAGTTTATGGCTTATTCCATAAGCCCATAACTCTCGGTAATGGGTCTTTGGGCCCGTTAGGAACCCGATAAGCCTCCTAAGCCTTTGGGCTCGATCCATTTCATTCCATTAACCTTCCAATGTTTATAATAAGTTAAATAAACTGCTTACGCTCACAAATAAGCTATCTAGGCTTATTTGTGGCTTATGGGCTCTCGGTTGGTTACGGTAATGGGCTGTCGGGCCCATTAAGGGTCCGATTATGTTTACATTTTATGATAGGGTCCATATAAGTTCAATAAGTACACTAGACCTCTCAATATGCTCAAAGGTGCTTATTAATAAGCTGTGAACCAACAAGTTTGATCTGTTAGGTCTGTTTG
>BQNB010005306.1:0-10347 GCA_026074375.1 Tanacetum coccineum | reverse complement strand
TACAAATACAATGTATTCTTGGTACATTTTTGGTTATTTAAGTCCGTTTTAGTGGAAAAAGGTATGTGTAATTAAACACATACCAGACATTGTTAAGCTGTGCTTGATTGTTTTGTAAAGCAATTTCAAGACAAATTGAATGTTGCTCGAGTGTAAATTTTTTTTACCAGTTTATGATAATCTTCTTTACTAACAGTTTCATGTTGTTTGGAAAGTTCAATTTCAAGACATTTACATTCCTTGACTTTTTCTTGATATATGCATGCCATCTTAGAATATTGATCAATATCAGTCATATAACTCAATGCAACACATAAAATATCTTTTAAGAGACATTCTTGAAGAAGTAGATCATATTTATTTGAAAATTCTGTCTTATCAGATTGCAGTTTGTCAAGCTCTTTTTAAGTGATTGAACGTACTGTAAATCGTCTAACATTTCTTCTTCAAGCAATTTTTCAAATTCACCTACATTTGCTTTTGTCTTTTCAGCAAGAGGCATTAAAAGATCTTTTACAAGCACAGTTATCTCATGATTAATTGGTTTGTTCATTCTATGTTCCAAACGACTTTGCTAATTAATGTCAATGATATTCTAAAAACTAGTTATGTTGTGTTTAACAATATGAAAGGCTTGTCTACTTTTACTCATCGAAGATTGATTAGGTAAAAATCCTATGTTTTTCACAATATTTGGTTTGTGTTTAACAAAAGATTTATCCATAATTTTTTTCTAAGTTTCATGTCAAAGTATAATTGATCAAGAGATTTTTGTGTTTGCGGTGTAAAAAGCTCATAAAGACTGTTTTAATATGTGTAATCATATGGTTTAACTTTGCCTTTATTCAATTTTGATCTATTCTTGTCCTCAAGAATGAGAGTCTCTTCACAGTTAGGTGCAAATATATTCGCAAGATCGTATTTTTCATATGGCACCTTATACAAACATGGTTTTTCTGATTGAGCTTTCTTGAGGTACATAGGATTTACAAAACTTGCTCGGCCATTATAATACGAACTCGGATTAGGATCTAGCATATGAATGGTTTGGACAGACTGATTAGTTTTATAGATAACGTCATTTAAAACCTTTACTTGATTTTCCAAAGCAATTATTTTATCAATGTCTTTATCTTGACTGATTTTGAAATCCTTTTGCAATTGTTCTTTTTCTTTCTGAAGAAGATCATATCGAATGTTTTCTAAAGATCCTTGGTTTATTAATGCAACATTCTTCTCTTTAAATTGAAATGTTTCGTATGCTTGAGTTTTTAAAGCTTCATGAGATTGGTGCTTTTTCTATACTAATAAATCCAGAGTTTCTTTATATTTAAGTTCGATCTCTTCTTTTTCAAGTTGACAATTTTTATACGATATGTACTTCTCAAGCTCAACCTCTTTTTGATGAAGGGCACTTCTGCATCTATCTCGAATGTCATTTGACTTAGTAAGAGCAGATTTACTTTCATTCAATTAATGAGTGAGTGTTGCGTTTGCTTTCCTTAATTGCTTTTGAATCTTTTTATTTTCATCAATATCAAGTTTTGAATTAGCAATTAAGTTAGAAAGCTTAACACACTCATCTTCATCATTATCATCAGCATTTTGGTCATCCTCGAATTCATTATTACACATATCTGAGTGATCAGGAATGACATTACTATCAATTGTTTCCATCACATATGTGTCATTAATGGTTTTAGGTTGCTTAGAATGTTGTTTATCTTTGGCAAACACATTATATTCAATGTCATTTGGTACATGTTCTAATGGCTTAGTATCATAGGTAGGTCCAAAGTTGTCATCAGTGACCTGTAGAACCTCCTGAATCTTTGCCATGTACATATAATGTTCTTCTAATTCTTGCTCATCCGGCTCTTCATTAGTATCTTGTAGCCAGTCACTCTGCTCAACATTTAAAGGCACACCTTTCTCTTCCTTCTTGAACAACATCATTTTTTTCTTGTAGTAAGAATAGTCTTTCACCCGTTTTGATTTCCTACACTCCTTAGCAAAATGACCATACTCCTTGCAATTAAAACACTGTATCCTAGTATACTGAACTACCTGATTACCTACTGTCTCCCTAGCCCCAGCAACTGTTACTGTCCTCTAATTCCTAAACTGGCCAATCTGTCTGTCATTCACGGTTCTTAGAGTAGAATCTACATTCTTGTTTCTAGAGTTTGATGAGGTTCTGAGGTTGTTGTTGGTAGGTTTGTAGATCTTTGTGAAGTACTTAGAAATAAGTGCTTGATGTTCTGTCGTGTAAGGTCAATTTATTGATTACCAAGTTTTAAATTTATATTTAGCTAACTTATCCTAAAACAACACTTTAACGGACAGTGTACCCAATCGGGTAGAGTTTCGTGGTAAGTAGGGTGTCGAACATTAAGAGCGAAGTCATTAACCTTATATTTTATTAGTATTTTAATTACTCTAATTAAGTTAATTCTAATTACTTGTTATACCTATGCTAAACCTAGTTCTAATGGTATTGGGGGGTTTTCAGTCTGAGAGACTGGCACAGGTTTTATGGTGACAATAATCAATTCTAAACAAAATAAACATGCAAGAAAACAATCAAAAAATAAAAGAGAGTTACAAGCCAAATGATAGGAAACCATATTAGCTATATTAAATCTGATTAAACGCTGGTTTGTTTATTAAGTGCAATGATTTTTTATCTCGAAACGGCATATCATTCTTAATACTTAGGCGGGACATCATCCTAAGACCTAGACACGTTGAATCCTGTCACAATAAACATATCCGCATAAAGCATCCTTTTAGTTTAATTATAATCTAGCTAGGGATCAAAGGAATGGTGATCTTGTTAAAACCTAGCCAATCAAGACTTTACCCACTTACTATTTGATGGTATTTTATATACTAGTAGTTCACTGTTAAAGTCTTTATCGATTAATTAAGAACACGCTTGTTGAAACATTACAGGTCACCTGCCGGTCCAACTAAGCTCATAATTTAAAGACAAAGATAGAACATTATTTATGATCCTATTGATCCAGTAATATAAAACACAATATGGAGAGCTATCCCAGTATCTAGTTCACTTGTTAGGCGTAACTAGACCCAGTTGAATGATAGGTCACATATTCAAACACGTAGACAAGTATCATGTGATAAACATAATTAAACTTTCAATGATGAATTAAAAAATTGATTTTAAAACAAACCAAACATTAAATCTTTATTAAGATGTCTAATACCCTAGGGTATTAGCCCATAACCATTGTAATAATACAAGCGTGATCAAATAACCAAGGTAAACTAAACGTTTTACCGAACGATACCAAAAGTTAAATGATTACAAGAGTATAGGAATTACATAGTGTCTTCTATGGAATCGTGATCGATACTTGACCTTTGGTTGCTCTTCTTTTCTTTAGAAAATCATCCTTTATGTGTATGGTATAGAGAATATGATTTTGCACACAAAAAACTCGTTTTTGAGTCTTCTATTTTTAGTGTCTGAAAAAGACTGGATATGCCGTATTGAATGAAGTCAATACGGCGTATAGGGGAGTTTTCCTTGGAGTGCGCACTAAGTTTATAACCAATCAGATATAACTTCCCAAATTATAAGTATTCACCAAATCTCTGAATAGTTATCCAGCTGGATACGGCGTATGAAGAAACATGGATACGCCATATTAGGAAGCGAGAATACATGTTTTCTTGTGAAGTCCAGGCGCTGATATGCCGTATCTTTTTTTGTGGATACGTAGTATTGAGTAGAAATAAGCAATCTTTAAATATCATCGTTTAAGCTCCAAAAAGTGTGCCTTTTAGCATGTCTTCACAAATCACTCCGTAATTACTGCAATTTACAAATTTAAGCAATTAAGTAACGATTCTTGCAATAATTATATAAAAGTGGATAACTTATTCGGGATAAACGATGGTATAAATGTAACGTTATTTGATGTCATCAAATATCCCCCCACTTGAATCCTACTTGTCCTTAAGTAGAATCTAGATTATATTGAAAATCAATCCTAGCCGAAGTTAAGGATTTTTCCATTTAAGCACTTCTTTCGTTTTAATCACCTGTCCAAGACCAAGCACCTCACGATATATGGAAATGAAAACACTCAGATCACTCAACTAATCTAGGGTGTAATATTTAGTTAGTATACTCATTTTCTTAGCCGTGATTAGTTTCATATCATATGCTTGGCAAGGATACACATCTCCACTACTAGAGCTAAGGAGAAACAAGTTAAAAGGTAAACTGGGTTTTTATTATAAGTATAAGGGTTGATCATTCTAACAATCTTTTACCGATAGTACCACACCAACAAGGCAGTTGAATCATACATACACAACCATAACGACGAAATAGACATGTACAATTCTATCACATCCTCATTCGAGTTTAACCAATGGTTAGTATGAAGAATGATATAGGGTATGGATCTTCTAACTTTTAAAAAAAGTAATAAACCAACAAGGTGGCTGAATCACACATACATGACTATAACGACAGAATAGACATGCATGACTCGATCTTAATCTTGTTCGAGTAAAACCTAAGGTTAATTTCTAGGAAAGGGAAGTAAATTGTTTTTAAATAAAATTCATAAAACAAATAGATTAAGCTTGAACAAATAAGGTAGTTGCTAGTTACTTTTCCCGACCGTTCCATGATAAAGACTCAAAATATAAACAAACGCCTCGATCATGAAAAAGTTAACCTAAGTTGGCGTTCCCATAGTGGTCAACTTCCCAATCATCCCAAACTTACATACTTTTACAAAAGTGGTGATATCGGCCACTTTTTACAAAACTACACATCGTTGATATTTGTCCACATATCAACGAATAATCGATGCTTCCAAGTATTTCATCGGTTTAAGTTTAGCGAACTGACTATCAATAATCCTCCTCTTTTTTGATGCATTTTCTATTTTTCCTTTTTTTACCATAAACCTCGATGCAATTTCACCGTCTTCATAATTATAATATATCCGGATAATTTTTCCTTTAACACTTCATCTTCGGGCATAATACATAATCGTGAAAGTAGCAAAATACACGAGCTACATTCTTTCCCATTGCATTGTGCAATTTTTCGACCTAACCGGAAATAGAAAATTTCACTTTGACATGAGAAATACAAAACTTTACACAAAAGCAACTAGCAACTTTGATTAAGTAGGCTTAATCTACAAGGTAGGCTAAGGTGTAAAGGTGTAACAAAATAGACATATGGTGTGAAAAAGACAGGAATGGCTCAACATGTTTGTAGTATACATGATATCATAACACAAGCAAGAATGATTGGGTTGACAAATTATCTAGAGAGAGAAAGTGAAGTATTTCTAGTGAGAGAAAAACCAAATGAAAGCTTTGTGATAAAATGAACAATCAACCCCTTCCCATGGATGGAAAGGGGTTTATATACAAGAGTGTTTATGCCCCAATGGGCTTGAGTATGGGCTTACAAGTGGGCTAAAGGCCCGACCCAATACTATTAGTCATACGCTTACAATTAGACTACGAGCTATGCTATTCTAGATTATACACGGGGTGACCGAGTCTTTTTCATAATCCTAACAATGTAACTAGTAATTTTTACAAAAGTTATGCTAGAAAAAAATTTAAATTTGGCATAATTTAAGCATATAGCATATTATTTGTAAAAGAAAGGACAAGTATGCGTTCTAATTCTCCATCCCCTCACTTAGATTATACAACGTCCTCGTTGTATAGATAAAACAATTAAAGAAAATAGAAAATAGAATTAGAACGAGGAACTCCCCTGATATGTTGCTCGAGATGATTCTTCAATTTGAGTTCTTGAGCAAAAGTATGTTGACGAGGAGACAGAATGCTCGTACGAGTTCAACACACGTCTTTTTCAGAGTATACCATATCGTCGATTTCTTTACAACAAGGTCCTACATAAAAGTTTAGAAGACGAAAGTGCAATTCCTATCTTGGTTATACAATGGTTATAATGCATGAAAAAAATTAAACACACTGTACAGGTAGCCAATACGCCGTATCCCAAACCCAAGGATACGCCGTATTGCATCCTGTAAAAACAAATGTTTTAAAGTTTTGCAAAAATTAAATGCAGAAATTAAAGACTGATAACGTCCATACAGGTTGAATACGGCGTATCCATAGAGGTTCGATACGCCGTATTGAGTGTCTGGGAAGACAGACTCAATAAAACAATTAAAATTACAATTCAAACAATTAAAAACAACCGGGTTGTCTCCCGGTAAGCACTTTTCTTTCAGCTAGTCTTTAAGTTATACTTTTTCATTCTCTTCATTCATTCGTCGAGCTCTATTATCTTGTTATCTTACGTATTGAAACTTCTATCGTAGTATTTTTTTAACCTTTGACTGTTGACCTTAAAGCTTGAACCATTTTTATCGGTAATTTCTACAGCTCCATATGGGTACATGGTTTGTATAATGAAAGGTCCGGACCATTTTGATTTGAGTTTCCCAGGATGTAACTTTAAGCGAGAGTTAAATAGCAAGACCTTGTCCCCATTTTTAAAGTCTTTATCTCCGCGGAGTTTAGAGTCATGCCATTTCTTGGTTCTATCCTTGTAGATTCGAGTATTTTCATATGCTCTATCTCGTAATTCCATTAACTCGTTCAACTCCATGAAATGATTTTTCGCAGCAGCAGTAAGATCCATATTACATTGTTTTAATGCCCAATATTCTTTATGTTTAATCTCTACCGGCAGATGACAAGCTTTAACATAAACCATTCTAAAGGGGGTACATCCTATTGGAGTTTTGTAAGCGGTTCTAAATGCCCATAATGCATCGTTGAGCTTTTCAGACCAATCCTTTGGGTAATATCCGACCGACCTTTTTAAGATATGCTTAATAGCTCTGTTGGTGACTTGGTTTGTCCATTGGTTTGAGGGTGATATGTTGTTGATATTTTATGAGTAACCCCATATTTTAGCAATGCTTTTTCCAGCTGAGAGTTACAAAAATGTGTTCCCCTATCACTGATTAAGGCTTTAGGAAGCACAAATATGGAAAACAACCCTTTTAGAAATTTAACAACTACACGAGTATCATTCGTTGGGAGTGCCTGAGCTTCAACCCATTTAGACACGTAATCCACCACCACTAAAATGTATCTGTTACCCCTTGAGTCAGAAAAGGGTCCCATAAAATCTAGTCCCTAAACGTCAAATACTTTACACACATGAATATTGTTTTGAGGCATCTCGCTTCGTGATGATATGTTTCCCAATTTTTGACATGCATCGTACTTCATTACATAATCTTTAGCATCTTTAAAGATACCAGGCCAATAGAAAACTGCTTTGTAAACCTTTCTTTCTGTAATCGAGGCACTGTGATGTTCCCTAGTTAGACCAGAATGGCAGTGTGCCAAGATTTTAAGGATTTCGTCTCCAGCCATGCATCTTCTCATTACATTATCTGGACACAATCTAAATGCGTATGGTTCATCCCAAAAATAGTTCCTTACTTGAGAGAATAACCATTTTCTCCTTTCTGGTGTCCATTTTGGAGGTACTACTTTTCTGACAATGTAGTTTACATAATCTGCATACCATGGCTCTTCGTCATTATGCTTGGCCTTTAATATCATCAAATGCTCATTGGGAAATTTATCAACGACTTCTTCTTCAGATAATTCTCTTATATTTGGATTCTCGAGTCTCGACATGTGATCAGCAGCCAAGTTTTTTGCCCCTTCTTTTACCATAAAATGGCATTTTTCCCAATTAGCACAAGGTTGGTTTCTTCACATCTACCGAGCATTTTATCTAAGCTCATTCTCATACGTTTGGGTTCCCCAAGGCCTAACTTCTCATACATCGTATAGGCATTAAGCTTATACTAGCTCCTAGGTCTGCTAAAGTATTATTGATATGTAAATGACCAATATCGCAAGGAATAGTGAAACTTCCTAGGTCTTTTTCCTTAGATGGGAGTTTGTTTATCAATACTGCTGAGCATCTCTTGTTTATTGTTAATATGCAAACCTCCTCTAACCTGGTTTTGTTTAATAGTAGCCCTTTTAGAAATTTGGCGTACTTTGGCATTTAGGAAAGGGCTTTGGTAAATGGGATGTTTATGTGAAGTTGTTTTAGCTTTTCTAAGAACTTTTGTTGTTGGGCTTCTTCTTTTTCTTTCTTTAACCTGTGGGAAAAAGGAATTAATGGTGCTGGTAGCTTAACAGTTTATTCTTTTGTTTCTTGAGGTTTGGTCTCGACGAGGACTTCATTTTGTTCTATGGGTTTATCATGATGAAGTATCGGAGGTTCTTTGTTTATGTCATTAGTGTCGCGAATGATTTTGGTTGTTGTCTTCCCTCCTCTAGTAATCACACCTTTGACTTCATAATTTGATAATTAAGCATCGTTAATTGCTTTTGACAACCCGTATACCTCGAATTTGAGCTCGCTTAGTGAATTGTTCCTTTCATTTAGTAAGAGTTTGTTGGTTGTTTTGAATTCTCTAATAAATGCCCCCATTTCCTCGTGTTCTCGTCTTCCTTTGTCGATAAACTTGTATAACATTTCTTCCAATATTAGTTTCCTTGGGGGATAGGAGAACTAGAAAGGGTTGAATCCAAATGATGTTCCTGATATAAAAGACATAATTCAAAGTAAAGCTATTCTAGGAAATTTAAAGTTCGCAAATATAATGACTTCTGATGTTAATATGCCATATATATTTTGCGAAATATGCCGTATACACATCAAAGTACCAATACGTTGTATCTGTTTAAAAGGTTAGATACGTCGTATTCAACTGGCAAATACGCTGTATCACCATAACAAAATATAAATGATGCTAGAACACACAATGCAATTAAATACAAACAGAATTAAATTATGCTAATTAAATTATTCTAAGCTAATGGTTAGAAATACTAATAAAATTAAAGGTTAAACTTTTTCACTCCCCGACAACGGCGCCAAAATTTATATTTAGCCGACTTATCCTAAAGCAACACTTTAACGGGCAATGTACTTGATCGGGTGGAGTTTCATGGTAAGTAGGGTGTCGCACACTAAGAGCGAGGTAGTTAACCTTATATTCTATCAGTATTTCAATTAATTTAATTAAGTTAATTCTAATTACTTGTTAAACCTATGCTAAACCTAGTTCTAATGATAATGGGGGGTTTTCAGCCTAAGAGACGGGCACAGGTTTTATGGTGACAATAATCAATTCTAAACACAATAAACATGCAAGAAAACAATCTGAAGATAAAAGAGCGGTACAAGCCAAATGATAGAAAACTGTATTAGCCATATTAAATCCGATTAAATGATGGTTTGTTTGTTTAGTGCAATGATTACTTATCTCGAAGCGGCATATCATTCTTAAGACTTAGGCGGGACATCATCCTAAGACCTAGACATGTTAAATCTTGTCACAATTAACGTATCCGCATAAAGCATCCTTTTAGTTTAATTATAATCTATCTAGAGATTAAAGCAATGGTAATCTTGTTAAACCCTAGCCCATCGGGACTTTACCTGCTTACTGTTTGACGGTATTTTATATATTCGTAGTTTACTGTTCAAGTCTTTATCAATTAATTAGGAACATACTTGTTGAAACATTATGAGTCACCTTCTGGTCCAACTAAGCTCATAATTTAAAGACAAAGATAGAACATTATTTGTGATCCTATTGGTCCAGTAATATAAAACACAATATGGAGAGCTATCCCAGTATCTATTTCACTTGTTAGGTGTAACTAGACTAAGTTGAATGATAGGTCGCATATTCAAACACGTAGACAAGTATCATGTGATAAACATAATTAAACTTTCAACGATAAATTAAGAAATCGATTTTAAAACAAACCAAACATTAAATCTTCATTAAGATGGCTAATACCCTAGGGTATTAGCCCATAACCATTGTAATTATACAAGAGTGACCAAATAACCAAGGTAAACTAAACGTTTTATCAAACGATACCAAAAATTAAATGATTTCAGGAGTATAGGAATTACACGGTGTCTTCTATGGAATCGTGATTGATGCTTGACCTTTGGTTTCTCTTCTTTTTTTTTCAGAAAATTATCTTTTATGTGTATGGTATAGAGAATATGATTTTGCACCCTGATACCCTCATAATTTCAAAAAATTCAAATTAACGTACTCAAACACCATATAATACCCTTATAAATTAAGGGGGAGCATCAAAATGTTCCCGTTAAAAGGCTTGATATATAATTCAAACATTTTTCTCCCCATATAATTTTCATACATATTTGAATCAATTGATATCTAAAATATCAAGAGATTTGACATTTTTGATAAGGGGAGAAAATGTGATTAAATTGTA
>BQNB010005305.1:0-102829 GCA_026074375.1 Tanacetum coccineum | reverse complement strand
AAACTTAATTCGAATATTTACCATTTATTGATTTGTAGTTCAATTTTGATCAATTTAGTTGTTGAATCAGCATCAAAAAATTTGTTATTTATTTTTTGTTTGAAAGAAAAAAAAATCAACAACAAAATTAAAATAATGCACCCTATAAATACAAGCATGTAATTTGATTATAAAACGGATTATACATATCACGAGTCTCTATACTTGCAATCCATGTAACTAGATTCCCATCAAATTCCAAGTATAGTTTCAATCCATAATAAACAATTCAAACTAAACGATTAATGAAATATTAAAATAAATCTAATTTTTTCCACATATAGTATTAAGTCGGCTACATGCGTATCACATAATAAAGGATGTAATGATAACTTTTTTCTACTGCGTACTTTTCTCGTCTGACATTGGTGATGTCACTTGTCAAACAATTGCACTTTCCAACTTCACACATGATTACATGTATATTTCTTTTATTAATTTATAATTAGGCATTAATAAATAATATAAATTTATTGAATAAGAATTGAGTGAAACAAACTCTTTTTTTCCAACGTTATAGTTTCTTGATCACGTCCTTGCAGTAACATTTGTCGCGAATAATTTTGTGTGTTTCATACACTGTCCCTGTTATGTCGTTTACTGTTTTCATATTGATATCTCGCCATATGTTAGAGTAGGTAATCGTTTTATCACGAATGGTAGAAGTGTTTGACTTTCGTAGTTCCTCGAGCATCATTTCTCTAGAGATCGTTTTTTTACTTATGTTGATCCCTAGCGTTGTTAGCTGTGTTAACAAAATTAGATCTTCTCGTGCTTCATTAAACATGATATATGTTAATTGTTTTTGTAATGTTTTTTATTTTCTTTCGTTGTTTATATCTTCATGTGTAGACATTTGTTGTAATGCAGGATTTGGTTGGGTTGATTGATGTTGTTACAAATGTTGAGTTTTCATTATGCATTATAGGTGTTGTTATAAATATAGATGTACTATTAGTTCAAAGACCATTTCCTTTCTTTATTTTTGGGGTGTATTAATTGAATGTTTCATCATTGTAATTCCTTTGTAATATAATTATGAATTGTACAAAATATTTAAATAGTAATCATATAGTATATGTTAAGTTTATGTGTTCAACAATAGTGATTTATGCTTTCAATAATTAAGTAGATATTACCCAAAGACTACGTATTATTCATAATTTAAAAACTTACAAACCATGCAAAATAAACTATGGATTTAACTAAATCACTCAAAATAAGCATATTTTGATCATGCAAGAACAAAATCAGAAACACATTGTGCTTTTCGTCATTCTCCCAACCATCAATCCTTAACTTCATAAACAACCATTTATTCTTCTCAGACCACGTTTGATTTACATGAATGTAATCAAATCTTCAAATTCACGGTTTTTTGAATCTGATTGTTTACTTCCATTAACATTTGCATGATATGCTGAACTCTTTCAATGTCACGTTGTTGAAGCCTGATTATGTTATCTATATCAACTTCTTTGTTTGGGTTGAATGGTATGGCACGTAATCGAGCAATTAAGATTTCTCTTCTTCTGACGTTATATTCGATAATTGAGCTCAATGTAGTCAAATATCAAGACACTTTCAGCTCTTCTTGCGTTTCTTATCGTATTTCTAACACGATCTGATAAGTTAGTGGTGAAAGTGAGTATGATGCCATCTTAAGGTGTGTATGTTAACGGGTTTAACTTTTGATTAAAATGAGATTGACTATGTGTAGTAGTTGGTTTAAATAAAGAGAGTCTATATATAATTATTTATATTAATTAAATTTGAATATAGTTGGTTACATAGATGGTAGTACGTGTATGGTCGTGTATGCATTTACGTTTATGTATTATCATTAATTTACACGTGTAGTGTTTGCTTTGCTAGTGGAAATGATATCGATTCTGATGCTGCATGTTGTGTGTATGGTTTGGAACTTCTGATGTTATTTTTATAGTAAGTATGTTAAATACTCATAACACTTATATTTTGAATAATATAATCGTTGCAATGTATCAACTTTTTTACTAGGCAACTTAAATTAAAGGTATATATTTTATTATAATTTTTATTTTCAACATCCGATTTATCTTATATGTTCATAATGTTTTTCTATTTTGTTATATGGTTTATAAATGATGTTTGTATACAAATATTTTATATTGTATCAGCAAACATAACACATCAGAATAAACAACTTATGTAACAAATTGATTTTAACTGTTATATGATAGGCATAAAATCGATGAAACTTAAACATGATACTATGTTGCTTGGTAGAAAAAAAATCAAACAAGAAATATTAAACAAAGTCATTAAACATCAATATTAATCATAAACCATTTACATTGATTGGTCTTGGAAACCATATTGTTGTTGCTTGGTGAAAACATAGACAAACTAGAAATTTTAAACAACAATAGAAATTATAATCCATTAGACATGGTTACAATTCAAAACAAAATGTTTTCACCAAAGTCTTTATTCACATTTCTATGATTTCCTTGAGCATATCTATTTTTTGATTCACAAGTACTCTCATCTTCATCAACATATCTGTAAGTTTTGTCATCTTCTCACAATCTTTTTTGTTTAGCAGAACAAGGTATAGGTGTGCATACTGATGAAGTCTGGTAAGTGGTAACTTTAGGATTTCTTCAATACTTTCTTCTCTCTGATCTCCATCTACCAACAATTCCCTTAGAAGGGTTGTTATACGATTAATAGTCTTCCTATCAGCATCAATCTCTTCGTTAAGTCGATCAATAATTTGTTGCTTTAGAGTCATTGTGTTTTATGATAATTCTATAGCAAAAAAGTATGGTTTTTATTTTATTTTGTTTTAGATTCCGATGTAGTGTGTTGCGTATATATAATGGTTGTACAAGTAAGTTGGATGGTTTATTTTTAAAACCGTTGGACACGTTTTGAAGAATGTGAAAGGTTGGTTAATTAAATGTAAAATATGATTAGTGTCGTTTTGTGATCATTTTTTTAATATACTATGTATTAAACGTTATAGTAGCTATAACTGTTGTTGATGTGACGTGACTCTTCTTTTTGACGCTATTGTACACTGTATTTTGGTAAAAGTCATCTTCAAATCTTATGATATATTTCATCGAACAAAACTCATTTTAATAAGATATTATTGTTACATTTTTTAACTTATGATGCTATTTTGTTATATTTTTATATATCATAAATGTGTTGACATTAAGCACTTCAAACAATTTTATAGAATAGTCATAAATCTACTCATTTAAATTAATTAGAATTAATTATGTTATATGTTTTCACTTACATTAGAATTAATTATTTTATAACTTTTTCAATATTGCATTTTTTGTATTCTTATAACATAAGTAATAAATAAAAATAACTCATTTAAATTATATTCATTTGATTGATACTTCAAAAAGAAAGCACACATCATGCAAAATTAGAGAAACATATTCAAGAAACACAAGTCAAAGCCACGAATAACTGTAACAAACAAACACAATAATTATTAGATCCATGCCATATTTCACATATTCTTCATATTTTCATAGAAAATATGCTTAAGAGTCAGATGTTCTGATATGTCTTTCATAATCTCCATTGAATTTGCAAGGGCTTTCAGTTCTTCCTCTCTAACTTTGATCAAGAAGGATTTTGTTTTGTTACTCAGATCTGAGTCTTCTACCTTTTCGAGAGACTCAATGAAAGACTGTCTCCCTTTTCCATTTTTAATCATTTCTTCAATGATGTTAGGCACGGATGTTGAGATCTGTATTTCCCTGTCTGCTTCATGGTTTACTTGATCGAGCATCTTGATTTTGAATGCTATGTCATTTGCTATTTTTTTAGTTGGAAGATAATGTTATTTTGTGGTTTATATTTTGTATATAAATTTAGTCTAAAATTTCGATGTTGAATGATAGTATACATAGGCGAGTTTGTTGGCTTCTTTATTATTTAGAATATACAATTATATATAGAAGTAGTTTATAGTTTATGAGGCTTTTCAGTTGTATCTGATTCAGATTTTGATAGATGCTGATGGATTATTAGCCCAAATTCAAATAAAGTGGCAACGTTATAGCCTAGTCCATTATAATAAACAATTAGTCCATGTCAATAACCCTAATAGTTGGTTGTTTAATAGAGAACAATCTGATTTAGATTTTGATAGATGATGATGGATTGTCAGCCCAAATTCAAATAAAGTGGCAACGTATTAGCCCAGTCAATTATAATAGAATATGAGTCCATGTCAATAACCCTAATAGTTGTCTATTTAATAGAGAACTATATCAGATACTTTTGTTTTTTTTTCATAGCTAAATCATTCATAAAAAAGCATTCATCATTCATAAAAAAATTAGAAAATAGAAAACGAACCCTACCATACAATGCTTTTACATTCATATGGTCAAAATCTTGCTACAATACCCCCACTTTCTACTTATAAAAATCCATCTAACACATATACGGTGTTTTTAAAGTTGTAGTTTCATTTGTACTTACTTTCAATCATATGTCATGTGTGCATATGTATGGATAGTTAGTTTTACATTATATGTACATACGGTATATAACTCTAAATGTCTTATATATATTGTTCTTTATTGTTTAAGTGTATATATAAATATTCATAAAATGCAAGAATGTTAAATAATAAAGTTTATAGTATATTTGTGAATTCGGTAAATGTTAAATTAGATTATATTAAACTGCCCGTTTCAGCGAACGGGTTTTGTGCTAGTTGTTAATTATCTAAGGCAATCTTTTATATAATAAAAAAATTACATTATCTCGGAGTTTTTTTTATGAAATTTGATTTTATAGAAAAAATTTGGACCAATAAAAATGCTCGATTTTGATAAATAGGGACAATCGTGCAATCTGATTGGTTAAAAAAAAGTCAAAATTGAATCCAATTTGGTCAAAATTAAAAATTTTGATAGAAGAATTTGGTGGAGAAAAAAAACACGTAAAATATATGTGTCAAATATGTGAAAACAAAAACTTAAAAAAAGAGGTAATTTATAAAACTTACCAAACACGATAAAAACCTTTGTGAACTTATATAGTGTTTCATTCTTCTCGTAAGCAATGACCCGTTGAGATTCGTCTTAAGAACATTCCACATCCATCTGGATAAAACATCAACCGTTAATTATAACAGAACACTCTAGAACCTACTCCTCCTCATATAAATACACACACCCTCCTTACAAAACCATCACAAAATCACAAAACAAATTTACTAAAACAAGCTTCTAATTAACAACAGTGATGAACGGTCCATACTTCAGAAACCACCCCCGGTCCGTACCGGTTCAGCAACCAAAAGTCGTCTCCATCCCGGTTCACTTCATTTCATCTCATCATCAACCACAAACAAAAAACATCTCTACATCAAGACATTCATCAGCTCTCAAGATCCAGAAAGTTTTCAAAGGACACAAAGCCAGAAAAGCTCTTAACAAAATCGTTTCAATCAAAAACCAAGTTAACGAGATCGAAAAAAGGCTTCAAAACGACGTCGTGTTTGTTAACCTGTTACGTAACGATGCCAAGGAGCGGTTGAGAGTTAGCGAGACGTTAATGTCGTTGCTTTTTAAGCTTGATTCTGTTAGAGGCGTTGAGAATGGTGTTAGGGAGGTCAGGAAGTCTGTTGCTAAGAAAGCGGTTGCCTTGCAGGAGAAAGTTGACTCTATTGCTCAAACTTTTGAACATGATGACGTCAGCAATGATGAGAAGACAGAGCTTTGTGACGTCAGCGACGGTGTTCGAAATAAAGCGAATCAAGATGTTGTTGATGATGACGTCAGCAGAAACGATCAAAATTCGGAATCAGTTCAGAATCATGTAGTTGATGACGTCAGCAACGATGAGAAAACAAGGTGTTGTGACGTCAGCAACGGTGTTCGAAACGAGGTGAATGAAGAAGAAGATGTTGTTGATGACGACGTCAGCAAAAATGATCAAAATTCGGAATCAGTTGATGACCAAGAATTGGTTGCAAATGAGGCTATGAAGGAATGTGACGATGACGTCATCAGCAACAACAACGTTCAAAACCATGAATTTGTTGAAAATGAAGAAGACGTGAAAGAATGTGTTGAGAATCACGCAGCTGATGAAGGTTCAGTGGAGAAATGTGATGATGATGTCAGCAAAAGCTTCTGTGATCATGAAATGGTTGTAAATGATGATCGCCAAGAAGGTGGGGGTGATGATGACGTCAGCAAAAGGTTTTGTGACGAGGGGATGGTGGAGGCAATGGAGAAACTAAAGTGTGATAATGCGAAAATGATGAAACTAATGATACAGATATCGGAGAGGAACGAGATGCAAACGAGGATGATAAATTCGTTGAGTAAAAGAGTGGATCACTTGGAGAAGGCGTTTATCATGAGTGATAATAAGTCCCGGAGGAAGAGGAGGAACAAAAGTTATACTAGGAAGGAAAAAGATAGTTTTTGTATTTAGCTTCATTTGTTAATTGTTGTTGTTTGCTAAATTTCAAATAATGTTTTTGCAATGGTTTTAAACGAGTTTCTCAATCCCGAAAATCTTTTGTATAATAAATTAATTATAATTATGAGATTTGATCTTATTGAAGAAAAAATTAGATTAATCACACCGTTTAACTTTGACACGTAAGTAAAATCGTGCGATGTGATTGTTTAAAGTAATTTTGTGAAAGTTCCTTTGTAGGTTTATCATTATAAATATACTCACTAGAGATGTGCATTATATTGTTTATTGTAACAACTGTTTATGGTATAATCCATTCATATCAGTCCAACCCAACCATAACTGGCCTGCGTCCGTTTTTGTTTCTATTTAAATACACATAAAACACAAACATGAACCAACTCTATCGATTACTCATACAACCCATCTTTCTATCTTTTTGGTGAATAATTATTAGGTCGATTATGTAAAGAAAAAACGTTTTGTCGCAACGCGCGACTGCATCAAACCTTCGTTTGATACACTTAGAGGGTGTGAGATTGCGTTTGTGAGCTGATTATCTTTTGATTATCGCGTTTTGAAAACACAAAAAATAATCCAGAATTCAGTGTTTGGATAACTTGTAAATATATTTTTCAAAAACAAAATACAAAATTAAAAAATATAAAAAAATAAAAAGATTTTTTTAATGTTTTTCAAAAACAAAAATTAGATACAAAAATAAGGAGTTAAGTTTAACTTATAATTTTTTATTTTTTTTAATAACTTAAAAAAAAAAAACAAATACCTCTTTATACTTTATACCTTTTAGACTTTATACTTTAAAAATATAACATATATAAAATCTATTTACAAGTTATTTAAGAATATTATAAAAAACATATTAAACTCGCATATTGTGTACAACATGATACTAATAGATAAATTTGAACGACAATATCAACATCGACACTTATCTGACTATGTGAGTTAAACAAAGTTAAAACTTTCATCCAACAAAATCTTTACAAAATATCGATCGATATTAATAAATGTTTTAAAAAACGTTTTTTTAATTGACTCGGTCGAGCCACTAGGTCACGGTTCAACCGGAGTTTTAGGCAAAATCCGGCTTCTGGTCACCCATCGGTACACAGTTCAACCGAGTGGGTCAACCCTGGTTTTAAAATACTTATATTAATACATAATGATTTTTTTATGTAAAAACACGTGCATAATTATTAGTTGTACTAATATCACAATTACAAAACATTAAACATAAAAAAAATATGTCATATATTAAACAAAAAATTTTAAATAAATTTGATTAATTTGTAAGCCTCGTGCATGTGTGACTTATAACTAGTAAAGATCTCATACAACTTTTGGCCAACATTTTTATGTTACATACTCCGTATAAAACATGAATTTGTTTTCTTTAAAATTTAAAATTTTTAAAAATAAGTAATGTTGTTGTACTAACGTACCTCCATTTATGAAAAGTAATACAATTTATTTAATATTAAATATTTAAATACTTAACTATGATTAAAACAATTTACTATCTCCATTCTTATTTTTTTTCTTTTTGGTATATCTGTCTTTTCGACTTGACATTGGGTGCCGATTAATCCTATGACAACTACCCTTTTTGATAGCACGGCGTTGGCGCAGGTGAACCTCCGTGGCCAATGGGGATTAAGTTTCTCCTCAGGGTTCAAAACCAAGACCTCTAAATGACATGGAAATCTAACCGGTCATTTGGGTGATATTATCACAAAACAATCAAGTACGTTGGTGTAATGTATAAAAAAAAAATAAGTTGGTCATTACGGTACAACTGCAAAAGTAAGTTGGTAATAAATGGTCTTTACCCTTTAAGTATTTACACAAATTATATAAAAAAAATACAAAATTTATTTTCTAAAGAGGCTACGTGTCTGTTAATGTACCACAACTTTTTCTTAGAACTTAATCACACAAAAACACAAATAAAAGTTCATCTTGTTCACTCACTTAAATGTTCGTCTTCTTCACTCAAAAGCTGATAAGCTCACCCTCACAACTTTAGGTATTAACTTTTATGGCAAGCAAATTCAAAAAAAAAAAAACGAAATCTTTTTTGTTGTGTACACGGCGAGATTGGGTTCGGCGGCGTCGAGTGGGTTACCACCTAGGATTCGGCGAGGGTGTGCGCCGTTACACCCGATGCTCTAAATAAATAACACACATAAATTAAGGTTATAATACATTGTCGCTAGTTTTATATAAAAACTCAATTTTAGTGAAATTGGAATTTTCTATTAAGCCAATTGGACATTCTCGTTGGCCAACTGAAAAATCAACCTAAGAACAACATTGATATTAAAAAAGTTTTTAAAAAAACTATAAGAAAATTATGTGAAAATACTTTGAAAAGCACGGAAAGGATTTAACAAAATTATATTAAAAAACTACACGTATCGATGGCGACCAACACGCCATCTGAACATAAACACGCCCCTTCTTCCCACCCTTTCCAAAACTTTAGGTGGTGTTTAGTTGTAGAAATTTTTTTATATTTTTCTGTTTTTAAATTTTTAGAGTAGGGAATGATTTTTTCTTTAGAAAAGAGTTGAGAATTTTGAAAACATGTTTAGATAGAAGTTGTATTTTTCTTTTTAAAAATGAAAAATAGTACAATGCGATTTTCTGTTTTTCTAATTAAAATTAGGAAAATGAGAATTTTTTCTTTTTGAAAAATATTAGAAAAAGTGCGGCTAAACAGGTTTATTTTTTTCATTTTTATATGAAGAATTTCCTAGAAAAAAAAATAAAATATTTTTCCCAACTAAACACATCCTTAATCTCTGCTTCTTTTTTCCTCTTCATTAGTTATCCATTTAACACTAGTATAAATACTATCATTAACGTCAAATAATTTTTTTATAAACATAACGTCAAATAATTCATTTGACATGAATCAGGTTCTTTAAATCATTGCTGCTAAGGCTTTGATTAGGTATGCCCGAACTAAAACCTTTGTTAATTCATGTGTTTATGATATAAGGTTTTGATTTTTATTATTGTTTTCATATAAAGATTGAATTTTGCTATGTCGAATATGATTTAAGGAGTGTTTCAAATTCAGTGTTGAAATTATTACTAATTA
Source organism: Tanacetum coccineum (assembly GCA_026074375.1). NCBI lineage: Eukaryota > Viridiplantae > Streptophyta > Magnoliopsida > Asterales > Asteraceae > Tanacetum > Tanacetum coccineum. The sequence continues at coordinate 93,201 of BQNB010005305.1, read as the reverse complement.
CTACCTCCGTCTCACATTAAGTGTCCACTTGACTTTTTCAAAGTCTTTTTTCTTTAACTTTGACCTTAATGATTTCTTCTTACGTTATATGATACTTGATGCAAGATATATGAATGGATAGAGTTTTGAATATATTTTTCGTTGGTAGAATTTTCGTTCAATATTATATAACAAAAACAAAAATATTTTTGGTCAAATTTGATAAAAAAAGACTTAAAATATTCCATTGTGAACACTTAATATGGGACGGGGGGAGTATTAAGTTACGTATTAGTTTTATTTTAGCTAATATTAAGCAGTTTGGTGGAACACCTTTACTATAGAGAATTGTAATAGCTAGGCATCCACTGTGATGGTTTATGAAAAAGTTTATAAAATTATAAAGATGTCTAAAAACTTATAAACCACAGTGAACATCCATTTCAAGCTTGTGTGGCATGAAGAGGTCTAGATTCTAGAATATTAAACTTTTTTTATAATTTAATGCACTTGAATTATGTGAGATGTTTATAAAACTTGAAAAGGTTTACACATAGTGAGAATATGTTTATAAAACTAAAAGGTTTATAAAACTAAAAGGTTTATAAATTAGAGCAAATGACATAAAAAAGCACTAAACATAGAGTTTATTTCCAATCAAGGTATTCAACTTTTTTTTTTGCACATAAAGACGGCAAACTTTTTTTCTAGCCAATTTAGGTTTTTTCTCACTTCCCGTTAACACACTAACCCCCACTTCGTTATATCTCAAAATTAGTGTTAATTAAAAATGAAGGGCTCAAATTGACAATTAATCAAAAAAACACTATACATAACTGTTAATGTAATTGGGATATCGAACATATGTTTTCAAAGATTTGATATGATATAATCTGTTTATATAAGCATAAGCATGGGTTTTTCTAACATGTGCCCCAGGGGCACATGTTAAGATGGGGACACTGGTTGTGTGTCACAGTCTGATTGGCCAGCAGTTATTGTTATTAATCATTATCAGGCCCCACAAATAACTGCTGGTCAATCAAACTGTGACACACAGCCTGATGTCCCCACCCCCGGGGGCACATGTTAGAAAAACCCATATGTAATAATTGATTCATTGCTGCAACAAATAAAGTTTTTTAGTTGTGGTGGCGGCGGCAGTGAAACTAAAGACGATGAAACATTATGCAAACACCATTTTCAAATTTTAATGTGTTTTTGTTAGGCCAACAAGTGGATGAAACCATTTTTGTTACGTTCCTTGAAAGATTTTATTAACACAGACAACATCATGTCCTCCAATAAAAATTCTTGGTATATCGAACATGTGTTTTCAAAGGTTTGATATGATATAATCTGTCCATTTATTTCATAGACATCGCTCTGCCATTTAAGAATGGCTTCAGCAGCCATGAACATTACATTAACAGTTATGTATATTGCTTTTTCGTTAATTGTCAATTTTAGGCCATTCAGTTTTAATTAACACTAATTTAAGGATATAACGAAATGGGGGTTAGTGTGTTAACGAGAAGTGAGAAAAAACCCAAATCGGCTAGAAAAAAAAGTTGGCCGTCTTTATGTGCAAGAAAAAAAGTTGAGTACCTTAATTGGAAATAGACCCTAAGTTTAATGTCTTTTTGTGCCATTTGCCCTATAAATTAATGTCATAACACAATTATAAACTTTTAAATTTTTTTTATCATAATAGATGCTTTTAGGGTGAAAACAAATGTCAGAATTATACACTACGTTTATTAGTATTATTGTTCCATCAAGTGATGTGTTAAAGGTTGTTATTGATTGCTTAAGTAAAAAAAACACTAGTGTAAGGGGTTGTTTCTTTTTTTTCCTGTTTAGAAATAGTTTCTGTTTAGATTAATAATCTTTTTTTGAGCCAGGACCATTTGAAGATAGACATGTTTCTTTTCATACTTGGAATGACTTTCCAAGTTACTCTTATCATGTTAAATTCAAAACAATCAAAACTCTGTTCAATCTTTTATTAATAAAAATTCAAGATCTAATATTGATAACAATACATATAAAATCCAAACAAAAGCAACCAACAATATTAAACTTCAATTACTAAAAACATAAGAATTCTATTTCTTCTAAAGTAATAAGATGAACAACACCATCAACAAATCCATTCTTATCAACCATTCCAAAAATATACGAAGGAAATAAAGTTGTGTGTAATTTATACAACGGTGGATTGGAGTGAATGGATATGTTGATAACTTGTACAACGGAGGATCGGATCAAGTTACAAGTAACTTGAGAGAATCCTCCCCCGTGGAAGAAGAATAACCAATTAGGGTATTTGTGAAGAAGATGGATAAAAAAATGTATGTGTAATTTTGCCTTAAGATGCATCATGGATAGAAACAAGTTCACTTTTAGCCCCCTTTTGCATTAAGGATTTCTTTTTGTAATAAGCAAAAAAGAAACAAGAATTTTCCTAGTTAGGTTAAGGAATTTCTCCATCTAGGACATTAAGCAAAAAAGAAACACCCCCTAAGTGTGGTCTACAAAAATTATGATTTTACATAACAATGTAAAGCTAGCTTTAGGATATGAATGTTGTTAGTACAAAATTCGTGTCGGGTTAGCTAGGTGCTGGAAGTCCCTTGTCGGGTCGGGCCTCCAAGTGACTTGAATGATGGATCTTGTACTAGAGCAAGAGAAGTGATGATTTTCTGCACAATTAAAAGTAAACCGTTAGCCTTACCGTGGGGACGGACCCCACGATTAGACTCCGGCGTGAGAGTAAGTATTCATATTGTCAGAGTATGTGTCAGAGAGAATAAGAATAATTGTGTACCTTTTGGGATGTATTGTGACCCCTATTTATAGGTGTCTAGTACTAGGGTTTCCTAGTATTTCGGTTACTTTAGTAGTGGCCGGAGTGGGTCCCTTGTCGGGCAAGGGTCCGCGACAATCGTGTTAAACGGACGCAGATGTTCTGCGGACGGATCGTCTTATAGGTGGATCCGCGGACGGATCGTCTACAAGTGGATCCGCGGACGGATCGCTAGGTTCGGGGCCGAAGCCCACGCGAGTTTGGGCTTTACCATGGCCTGTTATTGATAGGTTTAGCCAAAAAGCCCAAGTGATAATGTGGCCCAAGCCCAGAGGCTTGGTAAAAAAAAGATAATCTATTTGGAAAATCAACCGGTCATAGTTACTAAATTGTCAATAGTAGCCGGTTTTAAAATTCTCAAATGGTTATATAACAAGTGTGTTTACTAGATGTGTAAATTTTGAAAAGTACGTTTCTATTTAATGGACTTAACCTTTTTTTTATGAGCAATTTTCTTTTCTATTGCCGATGGTACAGTGATAAAATCATGGACACCTTTGTTCATTGAATTAAGCCATTGAATTTGCAGAATATACTTAATTCTAGCCCTTCCCATTCAATCAATATTATTTAATATATAAACCACTCTATCACACCAAACCATCACATATCTAATTCAAAAAACACACACATGTTCCTCTCTCTAGGGTAAGACTGCCAGACTACCATGGACCCATTGCCCATCACTGCCGCACCTTACACACTCATTTATCTATCCCTCCAAAAAACTCCCAGCACAACGACCTCTCCCCCCACCACCTGATCTCAACCATAAACTGAGAACTCACCAACCACTCGGACTTCACCATGTCGTACCTCACCTCACATTTTTCCGACCTCCAAGACCGAGCGAACCACCATTAAGAACCTTTCCCCACCTCCGGACACCTTAACGGGAACCTTGTTGCCGTCCGCCCAAAGTTTGAAGGTTTTTTTATAAATGTATATGATTATTAGTCATGTTTCTTAGGTTCTTTTTAACAGATCTATAAATATTATAGTAGATCTGCGATTATAGTTTTTTTCATTTTTTACAGCTACAAACTTGATGCCGCCGTCACCAGTCTTTCGCCGAAATGTTGCTACCGCTGATTTCCGGAAGTTTTTTTTTATAAATTTGAGTTTTTCTAATGAGTTTTTATATAGATCTAAGTTTTTAATTGATGTTTTGTGTTTTTTTGCAGATCCGTCTCGCCGGAAAAGCTGCTGCTGTCGGAAAAGTTGCTGCCGCCGGAACTTTTTTGGTTTCCTCATAGATCTGTAACGCAGGAATATTATTACATATTTGTTTTGCGTTTTTTTCACTGACTTGCCGGAACACTTGCTGTCGCCGCTGCAGTCTCGCCGAAAATTATATTTTTTTTATCGGATTATTACTGATAGGAGGATAAAGTAGATGGAAAAGGGGTAGGACAAATGTGTCGACAATCTTCAAGAGTTTAATGATAATTTAATAAAAAGTTTACTGTTGTTTTTAGTTTATTTTGTTATGGGAACTTTACATTACACTAGGCACTTTATTTGTTATCATTTATAATAGTTTATGTGAGTGGCCATGTTGAATAGGTTTTTGCTATTTACGCGCTTAAAAAACGATAAACATTCAAAATAATCTGTCGACATAATATTTTCCTCTATTTCCCTCTAACTCTTTTTTCCTTATTTTAATCATTTATGTAATTATTTTCTTTTTGACATTTTTGATATTTTTAAACAAATACTTAATAAACATTAATCATCGCACTCATTAAAAAAGTACTCCGAACATTGTGTTGTATAGAGATAAGTAGTTGTTGGTTGATGATGATGAATTTGATGGTTATGATTATAACATGATCAAGTCTTTTTAGTTCAGGGTTGATGCTTGCTTTTAGGAAATAATGGACCTATTATTGCGTGTAGCTAGGCAGTGTTTGGAAAAAAACTTGATGATTTTAGAGTACGTATTGGAAATTCTTATGTTAGGGATATGATTAAAAGTGATACAGATGAATCGACATATTAGTTTGATGAGCATGGAAACATATTATACTGAAAAATTTTGATGCCTCAAACCTAACATCAAATTGAGACACCGCTGCATAGGCTTTAACATTTTTTAGTATTTACTTTTTTTTAAGGTTAAGTCCATTAAATAGAAACGTACTTTTCAAAATTTACACATCTAGTAAACACACTTGTTTTATTACCAATCTAGTAATCGATACTTTCAAATTTATAACATTATAGTAAATAAGCTGACAAGTTACTGGTTACAACCGGTTAACATATGAAAATGACCGACACGTCACCATTACACGTCATGTATTTTTAGGGTTAAGTCCATTAAATAGAAACGTACTTTCCAAAATTTACACATCTAGTAAACGTACTTTCCAAAATTTAGTGACGTGGAATTTTTAGGTGAAATCTAAAAAAAGATAATCTATTTGGAAAATCAACCGGTCATATTTACTAAATTGTCAAAAAGTAGCCGGTTTTAATTACTAGATTGGTAATAAAACAAGTGTGTTTACTAGATGTGTAAATTTTGAAAAGTACGTTTCTATTTAATGGACTTAACCCTTTTTTTTAATGAGCAATTCTTATTAGGCATGGGTCATGATTAAATAGATGATATTTGATGATTATTTGTTCGCCAATCACTCTAGGCTGTGTTCATTTAAGAAGAACCTCTATAGTGTTAGGGAAGAAAAAACAAACTAAATGCTCAATGTATATATCTGAATTTCTTCAAGGCAGTTCATGAACTTAAGTGAAGAAGAAACACAAAAAAGTTCAAAACGATGAACTCATTACACTTTACTACATATCTATGTTGTCATTGGAATCACTTACGTCCTGAAAGTCATAAAAAGGGTGGCCCTGTGAAACCAGAAACTTATATCGGGGTTTGTTACTTTGACATCATATAGACATTATGATTCCACTACTAACTTTATTTAATATAATCTCTCTTAAACCCAATGGACGCGTACTCAAGAATGTTTCACTTTGTCAAAATTGGAAGATAGATGTCCCATACCACGCTTTGACGGGATTGGGTATTCTTGTTGTTGTGAAAATTCTTGCAGACCCAATTCAATTCTATCTGATCATTTGTAATGTTAGACACAGGTAATAGTTGACAAGTTAACTCAAAAAATATTACAATTTTTATTAGACATATGAGGAAGAAAAAGAGCAGTAGTTCTCATAATTCATAGGAGGTGGTTGATAGTAAAATAGATACCATAACTTCTATCTTGGGATTCAAAAACTCGCGTTATTTTACCCAAAAATCATTCCGAGCAAGTTTTTAGTTTTACACCTTAGTCTATTCGGACCCGGAAGGGTTCAAAATTACGAAAACTGAATCTGCCAGACTTGTTAAGAAAAACTGTTTTTGCCGGTATTGTTACTAATCTTGTTTTGACCTTATCTCCTTCGTTATATGTCAGTTTTTTTGAGTTCTTTATATGCTCGGAATCGTATTTAAGTGTACTAACATATTTTTAAAGTTTTAACTTGTAAAAATGTCCCTAACCCTACTGATTAATTCGGCTGTTAAGAGGGGTTTAAAAATACCTTCAAAATCTATAATCTAACCTCATTTTTACCCAACAAAACCTTCTAATCTAATCACCTCAACCTCTTTCACAATCAACAACATCCAAACTAACCTAATCTCATCCAACTCTTCACAACATAATGAATAAAACATGAAATAAACTATAAAAATAGTTAAGCTAGTTTACGAACAACAAAATTAAGAACATGCTTATTAATTTAACAAGTACTTATTTCATACCAAAATAAATATTTTCTAGATGTTCCTTCATGTATATAATTTATTTTACATCTCTTGCAAATAATTATATGTGTAAATATTGTTCTTGATTTAATTGTAAACCTTTATAAAAATTTACTAGTTGGTGATATAACTTTATAATCAAGATGTTCATGAGCAAATATAAATAATGTAAGTATGGAAACATGTATAACCATGATCAAGATGTATAAAAATCAAAAGGGTAGATAGGGTATGCTTACAAAGATGATGAACATAATTGAAACGCTAGGCTTTGATTTTTAACCCAAAACTTATAAAACCCAACTTGAAATAAATGAAACCCTAGCTTAATCTTACAACCCAATTCTTGAAAACGCCTTAGAACACCTTAGATATGAATCTTGAACACACTTGTATGCTAGAAATATCAAGAAAATGAAAGACAATGGAGCTCCTATATGTTTATTTTGTACCGTGGCTATGTAAGGAAGAAAAGAGAGAATTTTAATGTTTTTGCTAGTTATCAAATGAGAGAAAAATGTGAAGTGTTACCTTTATAGAATGACATAGCTAGATATTTTGGAGACAAAAACCAATTATTTTCAAAGATAGCAATTGGGGGGGGGGGGGGGCTTTGTAAGAAAAAGATAGGAGGATGGTGTGTTGGGTGAGTATTGTAAGGGAGTTGGCAAAGGTGTAAGAAAACTTTGAAAATTAGCACAAGTTGGTACATTTTGTATGAGTTAATTAGGAATGTAAATATATATTGTATATGTCACTATAAGGGGCCGGTTTATATATGATATATGAGGGAGGGAAATGTTAAATTTTTGATAAGTTATAAGTATTGTGGGTATTAGTAAAGGTGGTATAGTTTACATGCATGCATGAAAGCTCATAACTCGAAACGTAAGCGTTTGACGTAACGTATAAAAATAAAATGTGAAAAGTTATAAATTATCTTCGTAATAATTATATAACACTTGTTTGATGTAAACTTTTATTTGTTTAATGTCGGTTTATGTTAAATGTTGATTTTTAGTTTACGCGATTTAACTCAACGGTTATAATTAAAAGTAAACACGTAAAGGTTCAAAGTAAATAGTTTCGAGTTTATTGATGTAAAATGACCTGAAAATGTGGATTGTCATAGTCTCCCAGTGTTAAAAGAATTTCGTTTCGAAATTCAGGTTGAGTTGCCTTCCGGAGTGGTGTTGGTGAAGAGGTGCGGATACTTGTTTCGAAATTGGTCTTCACGCTCCTACATGAACTCTGGACCTCTTCTAGAGTTCCATCGAACCCTGACTATAGGAATGCGGCTTTGCCTCAACCGCTTGACCTCTCGGTCCATAACCTCTACGGGTTCTTCAACGAAATGCAATTTGTCATCAATTTGGATCACATCCAACGAAATCACGAGTGATTCATCGGACAAACATGTCTTCAAATTGGACACGTGAAACGTGCTATGAACCATGTTTAACTATTGAGGTAGTTCGAGTCTATAAGCAACGGTTCCAACTTTCGCTAATACCTTGAAAGGTCCAATATACCTCGGGTTTAACTTTTCCCGTTTGCCAAAACGGATAACCCTTTTCCAAGGGGAACCTTCAACATAACCTTGTCTCCTACCTAAAATTTTAGAGGTTTACGCTTCACATCAGCGTAACTCTTCTGACGATTACGTGCGGCTTGAATCCTTCTTTTGATTTGAACGATCTTCTCGGTAGTTTTATGAATGATCTATGGGCCAGTGAGCTGGTTATCTCCAACCTCGGCCCAACAGACATGTGATTGACACTTTTGACCCTACAGCCTCAAACGGTGCGGTCTTGATGCTAGTATGATAACTATTGTTGTACGAGAACTCTACTAGCGGTAAATGCTTATCCCAACCATTGCCAAAATCTATTATGCAAGTGTGTAACATATCTTCAAGAGTTTGAATGGTTCTTTTGCCTTGTCCATCAGTCTGCGGATGGTAAGCAGTACTCATATCTAAACGAGTACCCAAAGCCTTCTAGAGCGGCTGCCAGAAACGCGATGTAAATCTGCTATCACGGTCAGAGATGATAGAGACCGGTACTCCATGCCTTGAGACCACTTCTTTCAAGTATAGTCTCGTCAGTCTCTCCATCAAATCTGTTTCCTTCATTGGTAAAAAGTGAGCAGACTTGGTAAAATGATCAACAATCACCCAAATGGTACCGTAACCACTTGATGTCTTAGGTAGTTTTATGATAAAATCCATGGTGATTTTCTCCTACTTCCATTGGGGTATCTCAGGTTGTACCAACAAACCAGATGGTTTTTGGTATCTAGCTTTGACCTTCGACAATGTCAAGCACTTGCTAATGTAGGTGGCAATCTCTGCTTTCATGTTGGGCCACCAATACATTTTCTTCAAGTGACGGTACCTCTTGTCGGATCCAAGGTGTATTGAATACTTAGACTTATGAGAGTCATGCATAATCAAGTCCCTTAATCCTCTAAGACGCGGTAACCAACTCTGCTTCTTAATACAGAGTGTCCCATCGGGACGGGTCTCAAAATCCATGTTCATGCCATGAAGATTTTCTTCCTTGAAAATTTCTTCTTTCATCGCCTCAGCTTATGCGTTCAGAATTTGTATGGGGAGGTTCAAACCAATAGTCATAACTAAGGTTCGAACTCGTAATGGCTTAATTCGTTCTTTTCGGCTTAAAGCGCAAGCTATAACATTTTCCTTTCCAGAGTGATAACGAATTTGTACCTATGATGGCGTCGCAACTATTAAGTCCTATGGTATTACGTCGACATTGAATGGGTGATTTAGTATATTCCTTAATGGCAAGTAAACTTGTTCGCGGATTGTCCTAGGGCGACTAGTGATGCGTCCTGACTTTTCGACATAGGATTTGGCGTAAGATGATGTCGACTCTATGTAGTAAGGTGGTGCAAAGGTCTACTTAGTTACTATGATTACCAATTCAGTCTCCCGTGACAAATACGTTTTATGGATACGCACATAATTTTTTTTGCTTTTCGGGGATATAAGTAGAAAATTGATTTTGACAAAAGTTTTAAGGTGACTACTATCAACATGGCATGGTTCTTCTTGAATTAGACATAGGTGATCAGGCTACGTATAACTGAGAACGAACGATGAAGTGCTCAATTTCGTCAAACTAATGTTTTGCATAAAGCAGTATCATAATAGTTTTATAGTGTGATAAATTAATTCACAAGATGAAAACAAGGTAGTTTATAGGATGACAACAAAATAGTTTGCGAGATAACCGTTAGATGGTTTATAATACAATATCTAAGTAGCTCATGGGAGGATAGTAGAATAATTTATGTGATGAAAACAAAATAGTTCCATGAAGTAAAAACAAAATGATTTGTAAGGTGATAGTAACGTGGTTTTTAAGATGATAGTAAAATAGTATATAAGATATCAAGAAGATAGTTCATAAGACGGTGGAAAGAAAATTGTAAAAATGAAAGTAACTTAGTTTATAGAATAATGGTGAAATAGTTTATACATGGTAATTTAGTTTACAAAATAATAGTTGAGTAGTTTATAAGTGATGGTAAATTGGTTTATAAGAAAACAACGAATCTGTTTATAAATGATAGTGACTCGTGTCAACTTAACCCTTTTTATACATAGATAAATGTAAACAAATATATACATACAACAAGGGACAAAATTTCGCGAAATCAATGAAACCGGAAGCAGTATAGAGTGTCTCCGGGTCGTTATGTCCCAACGAGACTTGAATGGAAAATCGAATTACGGATTGATGATTGATGACTGAATGACAAAGATTTGGATATGATTGGGCACTAAACCTAATAGGCAAATGCACTCAAAAATAAGCAGGGAAAATAAGCTAGAGCAGGCTTAAAGGCTAGGAATGGAACAAACACTTAAAACTTTTTAAACTAAGACAGAAATAAGCTCAAATAAACTTAAGACAAATTAAATAAGCTAGACTATCTCTAAATAAGCAACTTCAGCAAGCAATTAAGCTAAATTAAGCAAGGAAACTCAGCAGTACTAACAACAGTACTAACAGTATTAACTACCAGTACTAACTTGGAGTTAGTACTGCTAGCTTAAGGTTAGTACTGCTAGCTTAAACAAAACACAATGAAACAAGAAATAAGCAAATAAGCTAAAACAGATATTTACCTAACCCTAATAAGCACTTCAGGAATAAGAATAAGCAACTAGAATAAACTAGAATGGCAAATGAGCTAAAAAGCTACAAACTGATACACTATTGAAAATACTTTGAAAAGGAAAATAAGCTTAAATAAGCTTACTCTTAAAGACAGTAAAGGAAAATGGTTTAATCTACTCTAAAAAGCTAAGGAAATCTTAAATAAGCCGAAATAATAAGCTGATAAGCTAAAATGAACCACCAGTACTAACAGTTTTAACTAACAGTACTAACTTGGAGTTAGTACTGCTAGCTTTAAGTTAGTACTGCTAGCTTTAACAAAACTCAATGAAACAAGAAATAAGCAAATAAGCTAAAACAGATATTTACCTAACCCTAATAAGCACTTCAGGAATAAGAATAAGCAACTAGAATAAACTAGAATGGCAAATAAGCTAAAAAGCTACAAACTGATACACTATTGAAAATACTTTGAAAAGGAAAATAAGCTTAAATAAGCTTACTCTTAAAGACAGTAAAGGAAAATGGTTTAATCTACTCTAAAAAGCTAAGGAAATCTTAAATAAGCCGAAATAATAAGCTGATAAGCTAAAATGAACCACCAGTACTAACAGTTTTAACTAACAGTACTAACTTGGAGTTAGTACTGCTAGCTTTAAGTTAGTACTGCTAACTTTAACAAAACTCAATGAAGCAAGAAATAAGCAAATAAGCTAAAACAAATATTTACCTAACCCTAATAAGCACTTCAGGAATAAGAATAAGCAACTAGAATAAACTAAAATGGCAAATGAGCTAAAAAGCTACAAACTGATACACTATTGAAAATACTTTGAAAAGGAAAATAAGCTTACTCTTAAAGACAGTAAAGGAAAATGGTTTAATCTACTCTAAAAAGCTAAGGGAATCTTAAATAAGCTGAAATAATAAGCTGATAAGCTAAAATGAACTACCAGTACTAATAGTTTTAACTAACAGTACTAACTTGGAGTTAGTACTGCTAGCTTTAAGTTAGCCTTGCTCAAAACAGGGTTAAACCAAGAGTCCTACAAGCTCGTATCTTGTATAAAAACAAGCTAGTTAGAGTCCCTAAGCCCATCCAGTACTGTTGCTTAACTTCCATGGAATAAGCTGTGTGTAGTATTATTTTGAGAGTGATTTTTGGGGATTTCTCTTAACTACGTAAACTTTTAAATTTACTTAATTAAAGCACTTTATAAACAAGCAGTATTATTGAGGGAGACTTTTGTAACACAAAACAGCACAATTAAGAAATTAATTAAAGGAATCGTAAATTTGACTTAAAACATTCCAATTTACATTAAAACTTGAAGTGTTACAAAGCTGAAAGTAAAAGCTGTATATGAATTGTATGTAATGAAATAAGATAAGTTTATATTGAAAAATTTTAAGATTAGAATTTTATAAGATTATAAACTTAATTATCACTTGCAAAGTTGGGTTTTTAAAATTGGGTCCGATTTTTCATTAAAAAGAAGTTTGGTATGGTTTATTAAGATATATTATAGTGATGTATTGATTAGGTTGTTATGGGTAAGAAAAAAACAAAGTTGTGTTGCTAGTGTGAGGATCTAATAATAAAATCACAGCCTTCAATTTCTTTTGTGCTTCTTTGGAGTCAATCACAGCCATCGAAAAGCTTGGAAAGTGGTAGGATTGCCAACATGGCACTTATACAGCGTGGGGGGAAATAGTGGAGTGGTTAAATGATTTAGCTAGGTGTTGAGTGTTTTGCAGGAGAAAGGAATGAGGAAAGACATCATCTACTCTGACCTGGGTTTGTTGGCTGGAGAAAAATGGTCTTTGGTAGGTTGGCAGCTTTGGCCCCTCAAGTCTTATAACTTTATTGTAAACTTTGCCCCTTTATTGATACAACTTTTTAGGGGTTTTGGCAGAACTGGCCCCTAAAGTTATACTTCACCCGCAATTTTCGATTTCAGCCCTTGTCTTTTTGTAACACAACTTGAGTTAGGCAAGTTTTAAGATCACCTCACGTTGTATTATCTTCGATGTGGCTGACTTGCTTCGGATTGACTTTGTCTTTTCCATCCCGTGCTTGGTTTGGTCGTTTTGGAGCTTTCTTCTTTGAATATCCGATCCTGCACAATTCAAATTCAACATACAATATACAATGTATCTTGGTAACGTCTTTAGTCTTTAAGTCCGTTTTTAATGGAACAGGTGTAATGTGAAATAAGCACATACAAATCCCCCTACTAAGGTTATTAGCGAGTCCTCACAGCAATGTATGAAGTAAACACTCAAGAAAACTAAGAATCTCAATCCCCCTCGACTAATAACCTCGAAAAGTAGCTAAGTGTTCGTCAAGGGGAACTAAAGAATCAATAGCTTCGACAAGTCCTGTTTTCACCAAAAAAAATTATATGTACACTAACTATCCCTAATATTTTTGGATTTTCCTTTTTCTTTTCTTGACTGCCTGTTTGACTTCCTTTATTTTATAAACACTGGGATCATAGAATGAGAAGCGTCCATAGAATAATCTACGGATGTCCTGACGGATAAATTCATCGTCCCCGATTTTTCACTAGATCCAAACCAAGCAATTAAACAAGATCATTTGTCAATATAAGTCTAAATGTTAAGCACTCATACTTATGACTTGTGAACTTTTAACTCCCAACATGGATATATGATTTAAATGTGTGTACTCAATTCAACTCAACCATAGATCAACTTATTTCCATAGTCGTAATTCAAGATGAATCATGACTCAAAGCAACAACTTATTAGGACCTTGTAACTTGATTTTAAAGAACGAAATTTTAACTGTAGAACTTTTTGCAACATCTTTATCATCATAATCATAAGTTCTTAAAGCTAGGAATGCGTTGCTTAGTTTGAACACCTACTCTAAGAGCCTCGCTCCTTAGTAGATATCACCAACTAACGACCCGGGTTGTTTTTCTTAGTTTGAAAACCCACCCCATTGCCTAGCGTAGTATGGAAATCACTCAACACCTTCTTCCTAATAATGAGGCTACGGAACAATAAGGTGTTTTAGTTTGAAGAAACCACTCACCTAGACTTCAGCTTCCTGGTGAATATCGACAAGACAAACCAAATCCTTCAAGTAAAAAATGTCCTTAGTTATTGAACTACCCCACCAACGTGTTAAGCGAGTGGATATCATGACACATTTTACTTGCTCCATATACTCAAATTATGTTTCATTGCAATAACTGTTCAATATCCATGCATTTTTGCATCATATTTCATTCATGCTTCTTGGCATTTAACTTTCAATTTACTAAGAACAGAAAAACTTCGCTTTTAAAGAATCAAGTTACAAATTTAAAGCTTTTTCTAAAAACATCGATTGACTTAGTTGATTTGAAATGAGCACGTATGATTAGGTGGATTAGAAGCTAATGGGAGAAAAAGCCACAAGTGTTAACTCATATTATTTATAGAAGAATCTGCTCAAACATCATCAACTTATATTTAACTTATCACTTCTTGTTCTACATCTTTCACCTATTAAAATTTAGAAGCAATAGAATTCAGTAAAGCTTAGCCTACAATAAGGTAGAACTAACAGCTAGGGCTCCACAACCTGATTGAGATTTAAAAATTATTCTCATTCTACCCTTTAGAAAGTCAAACTGAGACAAAACACTTATTTTATTTTTGGAAAATTTTTAAATTTGTTCATTTATCTTTGGTATTTTTGCAAAAAATTTGTGATAACAACAGATTACGTGACAACAACCGCTGCAGGAAAAATCAAATCGAAGATCCCCCCCTCCATTACTAGAAACTAAACCTCGTCCTCCTCGATGTTTATGCAATGGGCAACCTACGTAAATCTAAGGCCGTTTATTAAGTGTGCCAAAAGATAAAACGTTAGTCGATTAGATTAGGATATTGGATTCCCAAAATGAAGCTGAGGATGTGAAACTCTTGTGAATGAAAGACAAAGCTGAGAGCACGAGAGTCTTCACAATCCGGGCAATCCTGGACAATTAACAACACAAACACGAAACAAAGAAAACGGGCAAATGAAGAGCAACCTCCACACAACAAGAAAACACTTATTCATTTCTACACAATACTACGATAAGCATGGGGTGCCTCCCACGAAGCGCTTGTTTAAGGTCGCTATGCTTGACCCGTCCCCGAATTTATTGGTCCATGGGGAATGTCTGGAGATCTGGGACTACCAATTGTGGTACGTCCCCTCCAAAGTAGTGCTTCAAACGGTGACCATTTACTTTGAAATTTGGCCTGGAGTTTTGGGATAACTCGACAGTGCCATATGGAAAAACTTGGGATATACAGTGCATGGTCCCCTCCAGCGGTCTTAAGCTGCCCGACAAAATCTTCATCTAGAGTTTAAAAGAGGAGACCTCCGATCACCGACGTTGAAAACGCGGTTTTTGATCTTGGAGTCATGGATTTTCTTTGTTTTCTCTTTATAGATCAAAGAGTTCTCATAGGCATGATCACGAAGTTCATTAAGTTCATTGAGTTGAACTTTTCTGTGATCACCCGCGGTTTTGATATCAAAGTTTGTATGCTTAAGGGCCCAGTAAGCTTTGTGCTCGAGCTCAATCGGAAGATGACATGCCTTCCCGTACACCAACTTGTATGGAGTACACCCGATGGGTGTTTTGTAAGCTGTGCGGAAAGCCCAAAGTGCGTCATCTAATTTATCTGATCCGACCGAATGAGGCACGAATTTTTGCCCCACAGGTCCCTTTCAAGAATTCGAGTTTCCAAGCCACGATTGGATACCTTAACTTGCCCACTTGTTTGGGATGATACGCATGGAGAACGATGAAGTGACACCGTATCTTTAAGCAAGACCTTTGGCAAATTGTCATTGCAAAAAATGGGGTTCCCTCCGGCGAATCACTTATGATTGCACGAGGGCACCGAGAAAAAACATTTTCTGGCGAATGAGAGATTTACGAAATTTGGCAAACAACTCGGGCGTCATTGGTGGGGAACGCTTTTGCTTCAACCCCATGTTGATAAATAATCAACGGCCAAGAGTAATATTTGTTCCCTCTTAGAAGACGAGGGAACGGCCATCATAAAATCAATGCCCCACATTCAAAAGATTTTCGCAAACTTGGATAGAGTTTTGTCTGGCATCTCATCACTTTCTGTGAAATATTTGCTTTGACGTTGACAATCACATCGAGTGACAAATCGATGGTAGGGCATCCTTGGGGTTTTAAAAAAAAGAGCGTGGGCCAATAGAAAACCGAATCGAAATCTTTTTAGCGTGAATTGCGGCACCGTAGTGTCCCCCGGTGGGTCCACTGTGGCAAGCTTTGAGGATGTCAAAAGCTTCTTGCCCCGAAACACAACGCCTAATTACCTGGTCAGCACAGATCTTGAATAGAAAGGGGTCGTCCCAAAAGTAGTGTTTGACGTCTTTGAAAAACTTTCTTTTCTGCTGAGACGACATTTCCTTTGATCACCAAATTCCTCGCATTTAGTTATCTACAATACGCTAAACCATGGGCACTTATCATCACCACGAAAGGTAACCATCCCAAGTGTCTCGAGAGGAAATGTTTTCGTAAAATTCCCTTTTTCTCGATCAACGACTTTGCGATAGGAGTTGCAAGGATAAAAGGTGGTCTGCGGCGAGATTTTCGGCTCCTTTTTTATTCACGGGATAACGACAATCAAATTCTGGGAGCACATAACTCCACCGGAGCAATCCCTTAGCTAGCATCCTGCTTAGGCAAGCAAGTATTTTGAGAGCCGAATGGTCCGTATACACTATCTTTTTGGGACAAGACAAGATATGGCCGGAATTTCTCGAAAGCATCCCGTCCGCAAGTAATTCTTTTTCCGTTGTTAGTGGTAATGTGCTTGAGCCTACGGTCATAGTTTTGCTTGCATAGTGTATCGGCTGAAATGCTTGTCTTTGACGTTGCCCTAAAGGACTGCCCCAACAACAGCAAAATCACTCAGCCACACATGATTTCAAAGGGCAAGCCCCAATCGGATGAGCAACATAGAATTGGAGCTTGGGTTAACTTCATCTTAAGGGTTTTTCAAAATGCTTCGATGCATTCCTTCGAGAAGATAAACGAAGTTTCTTTTAAGGAGGTGGGTCATAGGCCGGACGATTTTGGAAAAATCCTGAATAAATCGTCGGTAGAATCCGGCTTGACCGAGAAAACAGAGCGAAAACCTTCACGGTAGAAGGATGATGCAAGTTTGCCATGACATCAACTTTTTGGAGTTATCAACCTCAAACCCCGGATTTAGAAAATCTTAATGCCAATGGACATTTCCTTTCTTGGACCATAAGTGGGCATTTTTCCACAATTTAGCACAAAATTGGTATCTTCACTCCCTTTGGAGCATTTTTGTCTAAATGGAAAGGAAGAGGAGAAAAAAATCAACGAAAACTGAAATCATCCATGAAGACTTCCATTGGTTGTGCTCAATCATATCGTGAAAGATTCAATACCCCACCCCCCAATACCCCATACACCTTTGAATGTGCCCGGTGCTTGCATAACCCAAAAGGCATGCAGATGATAGGTAAATGTCCGTAAGGGCAGGTTGAAGTAGTCTTCTCTTGATCAAAGTGGGTCAAATTGGGATCTGAAAGTAGCCGAGAACCGTTCCATAAAAGCAAATAGTACCATTTCGCTAATCTTACAAGCTTCTGATCCATGAATGGTAAAGGGAAATGGTCCATTATGAGTTGCAAGTCATTGATTTGTTGGTAATTGATGCAAAACTCGTCATCCTAACTACCCTAGTGGTATTTAATTTCATTTTCTTCATTTTTCACCAAGGTTATGCCTCCCGTTCTTAGGGACAACAATGAACCAGGGCACCCTACCCAGGGACTGTTCAGTAGATAGAGGTAAATAACCTTTGCATCAAGAAGTTTGATAACTTCTTGCTTAATAACCTCATGGATTTTGGGGTTAACCCTTCTCTGATGTTGAACTACGGGTTTGGCATTTTCCTCCATCAGAATCTTATGGGTGCAAAATTGTGGATCTATCCCCTTAATATCAGCTATCTTCCAAGCTATGGCATGTTTGTGTGACTTAAGAACCTTGATCAGGGCGGTTTTATCCTCATCTTTCAAGTTTTTAGCGATTATGACGGGTAATTTGTCATCACCCTCTAAAAAATGCATACTCAAGATGGGATGGTAAGTCTTTGAGTTCAAGCGTCTGGGAGGATCTTCACAATGAAGATTTATCTCTTCAGGTACATTCATTTCCAAACTGGTGACGGAGAGATTTTGGTCACTATGATTACACTAACAATTCCTCAAGTAAACATATCTCCCTCAGAATCATAGAATGCGTCAACACCTGGTGGTATTGAATCAATACATGTTCAGAAATTCGTCGATCTCTTCCATTAAGAAAATCACTCCTCCAAAGGGGAGTGAAAGATGGAGAGCGAGCATCGAGTATAAGGTCCGACGTAGAAGTGGGATTGCCACTTTCAAAAGTCAAGCACTTCTGAACATATGCTCACAAGCAATGTCAATAACAGTCTACTTCGGTAACCGATTCAATGGATATTGTAGGATAAAGTCTTATTATCACCAACAAGAAGGTCACGGATTGGTCATACGTGCCTAAGGTCATTTGTTCACCGTGAACACGATCAAGGCACTGCCGTCCTCTAAGAAAGGTCTTCCTAAGATTAGTGGAACCCGAGGATCGCAAGACGAAATCACCCGACCACAAAATCGGCAAGGAAAGAAGAACGATCCAACTTTCCCAAAAACATCATCGGCGATGCCGGTGGGGGTAGAAATCGTATCGGCGTCTATAATGTGGTAAGTTCCAGGCAAGTTCAATATCTTCCGTTTTGGTCAAAGCTGGGAGACTTATTTCTTTCCAAATGGAGAGAGGCATTAGTTGACGCTGCACCGAGATCGGGCCAAGCTAGAGCATATCCATTCATCTCCGAAAATCACACGGTAATAGAAATCTCCGGAGGATCCAAGTATTCTCGGGAAACTTTTTTAGGATAACCGCGAGCAATCTCTTTACCGGTGTCTTATGTCAACTTAATCATCTTATCCTTGTCATTGAGGAGTATTTCTAAAACATTGGTGCAAATTGGGCATGTTGTAGGAGAGCGTCCGCGAAATACTAAAAAAATTAGCTCGAAATGGAGATTCCGAAAAATCTCCATAAATTTAAAGCTAGAAATTGTTTCTTTCACGGAGCTTTATCTTTGTTGCCCTTGAAGGATAAGCAAGTTGGTTTAGTCGTTTGAAGCAACAACGGGCTCAGAAACCAATTTGGTCATTAGTTTGGACCCACATGGAAGGTTGGATGTTTTTCGGTGTTTGGTTGCAACCGTCTATCCCTTTGTCACCCTCGGTTCATTTTCCCTTCTCATATAGAGGAGAAGAAATTGGAGGTCCATTATGGGAAACACCACTTCGGTGTGATTGCTTTTCACATCACCTTTTCGGGTTAGCAAATGGTGTTAGCTTGGTAGAGAACCCGAACCCAGACGTAGAAAGCGGTATTACTATTCACAGAATTTGAGTGATTTAAGTCCGTTATATTTGCCATCGATTTTGCATATTTTGCATACCGCGTCATTAGTTTGACGTTGTTATCAAAATCGGGCCTTAGACACACCTGGCTGCTGGTGTACCTGGAGCTAGGGTAAAGCTGGAGCTGAAAAGTCGGGGGTTGATTAATCATGGGGGTTTGGTAAACTTGATCCTGATTGAAATTATAACCCAGATTTTGGTTAAAATTAAGTTCCCCCGATTTTGGTTAAATTGATCCCCACACAATTTGTTGTTTTGATGGTTTTTGCATAGGAGGAAAAACCTGGGAGGTCGAATTTTGGGTTTTGCGAGACCATCTGAGGTCGGTAACTGGCATTCCCTTGGTTGTAGTTAACTGCGGCGGCTTGTGACACGTATTCTTGGATATAGTCACGATAAATGTTGGCCATCAGGTGGCTGGACAATTTGGTAACAATACCACCCCCGCAAGTTACACAAACTTTGCTCGAACTGCTTTTAACAGGAGCGGAGCTGGAGTTTGGGTTTTTTCTATCGATAATCAAGGCTCTATACAACCATTTCTTTCAGCTCAGCAACATCGGATGAAAACATGCTGGGGTAGAAGAGCTCTTACGCACTTTTTGAAACAATGGCCTTTGCTTTCGTGATTGGCTAACGTTTAGACTTCTCTCCGATGATTGTTAAAGGCATCTCGAGCAGTTATCACCAGGAAGTTGCACCCCACCAAGCGGAGTTCAATGAATCTTGATCATTCGAATTTAGGGCATTATAGAATGTATCGAGTTGATGCAATTCTAAAAACCCATGATGCGGGCATCCCCTAAGAAGATCATTGAATCGGTCCCATGCCTCATAAAACGTTTCATCAAATTTTTGTTGAAATCTCGTGATTTCATTTCAAAGATTTGTTGTTTTTAGAGGGAGGAACAATTTGTTAAATGAATTTCGAAACAAGATCATCCCATTAAAGAATCGATTGAAGGGGTTCTTTTTCAAGCAAAATCTGGGCTGCTCCCCTCGAGGGAAAATGGGAAAAGCATAAGCTTAACCGACGTACTCGGGACGTTCGGAAACTTCATCGTAGAAGTGATCTTGTTGAAATATCGGATGTGAGCATGTGGGTCTTCTTTATCGTGTCCAAAAAATTATTTGTTTTGAACAAGGTTAAGCAGACCCAGCTTGATCTCAAAGTTGTTCGCAAGTAAATTTCGGGACAACGATCGCAGTCCTCGAAAGCACCCCTCGGTGGGTGCCTTCCGAGCAATTGCGCCATATAACATTATCATCCATCGTACCTATGGAGGAGGATTGTTTCTTTTCATAATTTGGCTTCTCAAGAGTTGGTGATTAACAGAGTTTGCGGACTTGTTGTGGCGACGTTTACGAAGCGAGGTCTCGTCTCTCTGAGTGCGCATGCACAAAATAGAAATATAAAAAGAAATTTACCACTAATTTTTTTTGGGTTTTCTATGATTTATCACAATTATGTGTACCCGACAAGAGATAAGACAACTTCTACCAAATAATCTACTTACTTCACGGTAGCTCTCAAAAAGATAAACGCACAGGTGAGCGGAGGAGTAGGAATAGCGCGAAGCTTATTTCTCCTTTCGGGTCGTAGTTCCTTGGAACAACCCTCCTTATACCCACTTTTTAGTTTGTTTAACTTTTCAAGGTGAGCCGTACGTCGTAAGAGACACAAATGGCAAGTTTTTAAATCTTTTATTCGAGTTGGGAACCAACAAGTTCACGCGGGAATTATTATGATAATACCTTCAATTGAGAATATTATATTTTGAGTATTTTACCATTTGTGAAGTTAAGTATGTTTTGATATCGGACAATGTTTTTATATTTTTTGTTTTTTTTTATATGATAATTATACTAATAAAAAAAATGAAAAATATTTTTGTACTTTTTATATTTTTGTAGAAGAAAATATTCATAGATTCAAACACAAATTTGTCAATACGTAGCGATAATCGTTTTCCACCAACAGCTTCCCCGGCCAGTCGGCGCCCAGAAACAAAATTTAGACTCGCGCGAGCTCACCCTTATTTTATATCCAATAAATATAAAACATATGTAAATACATAACAAGGATCAAAATCCACGAGACCAATGAAACCGGAAGCAATATAGGGTGTCTCCGGGTCGTTATGTCCCAACGAGGCTTGAATGGAAAATCGAATGACGAGTTGATAATTGATGTTTGAATACGACAAGGATTTGGATATGATTGGGCACTAAACCTAATAGGCAAATGCACTCAAAGATAAGCAAGGAAAATAAGCTAGAACAAGCATAAAAGCTAGAAATAGTAAAAACACTTAACACTTTTAAACTAAGACATAAATAAGCTCAAATAAACTTAAGACAAACCAAATAAGCTAAACTAACTCTAACAATAATCCAAATCATCACAAGCAATTAAGCTAAGTAAATCAGAGAGAAACTCACAGACTAACAACAGTACTAACAGTACTAACTACCAGTACTAACTTGGAGTTTAGTACTAAGCAAGCTATAAGGTATACCGCCTGCATTAAAGTTAGTAACTGTTAGTTCAATTGAAGACTAGAAATAAGCAAATAAGCTAAAACAATATTTAACTATCCCTAATAAGCATTCAGGCATAAGAATAAGCAACTGGAATAAACTAGAATGGCAAATAAGCTAAAAAGCTACAAACTGATACACTATTGAAAATACTTTGAAAAGGAAAATAAGCTTAAATAAGCTTACTCTTAAAGACAGTAAAGGAAAATGGTTTAATCTACTCTAAAAAGCTAAGAAAATCTTAAATAAGTCGAAATAATAAAGCTGATAAGACTAAAATAGAACCACCATACTAACAGTTTTAAAACTAACATTACTAACATAAGAGATTAATACATGGCTACTTAAGTCTAGTACTGCTAGCTTTAAAATTCCAAAAGTGAACTAGCAGTACTAACTATGTTAGTACTGCTAGTTGAAAATACCCCTTAAAGTTTCAAAAATCATTTTGTGCGTTTTATTTTTAAGCTGATTTGATCCCTAATTTTATTAAACAGATTATCAACATAACAAAACCAAAGGCATTTATAAGCAGACTTTAATTAAGAATAAGCACTTAAATAAGCTGAATTAGTCTAACAGTTTTAACTTATAACTAACAGTTTTAACTTGAAAGTTGCACAAAACACTTTTAAACTAACAAATAAGCACTATAAGCAGTTCTATAGTCAATAAGAAAAACAAGAAAAAGAAAAACTTACAACACCCTTGCTCAAAACAGGGTCAAACAATGAATCTACAAGCTCTAGCTTGCATAAAACAAGCTAGTGAGAGTCCATAAGCCCATCCAGAACTGGCTTATCATCCATAACATAAGCTGTGGTATATTTGAGAGTGATATTTGTGATTTTCTCTTAACTACTTAACTTTTTATTTTTACTTAATGAAAACAGCTTATAAGTAAGCTGTGGTGAGAGCTTTTTGAACACAAAACAATATGATTAAGAAACTTAACACTGGTATTGTAAATTGACTTAAAAACTCAAATTTGCATTAAAACTTGAAAATGTTACAAAGCTGAAAGTAAAAGCTGTAAATGACTTTAAAAACTGAAAATTAAACTTAAGATATTCTAAAAATTAACTAGTTGCCTCAAAGGCTTACAAAAGGCTCTATTTATAGCCGAAGTCTTCATCTCTTGGACTTGCAGCTTGTGTTTCTTTTGTGAGAGCTTCAACCAAGTGTGCTTGTTGTGTGAGGTGATTTTAAATCAAATCCCAGCCTTTTATTTCATTTGTGCTTCTTTGGAGTCAATCTCAGCCATCGAAAAACCTTGGGAATGGAGAGGGATTGCCAACATGGCATTTATACAACTGGGGGGTTGGTAGTAGGGTGGATGAAATGATTTTGGCTAGGGTGTCTGCAGGGAAGAAGTATGGGAGGACATCCAAGTTGTAACTGGGTTTTTGTTAGGCGGGAAAGATGGCTTTAGGGTAAGTAGGCAGAATGGTCCCCTAAAGTCTTATAACTTCAATGCAATCTCTACCCGGTGTGCAATTTTGACCCTTGCCTTTTTATCTTTTGTAATACAACTTGAGGCTTGGCAGTTTTAGTCCCTAAAGTTGTATTTTCTTCATTTCGATGACTTTTGACTTTGTCCTTTCCATTCCGTGCTATAGATATTTGCTTGCTTTTTGGCTTCCTTTTTGTTCTTTTTCTGAATATGAGCCGTTTCCTGCATCAATATAAACGCAAAACATACACATACAATGTATTATTGGATTAGTTAATAAGGTGACACGACCCGTGATCGTAAGTGTGTTGAGAAACTTGTTTTGAAATTCCCCTATGGGGAATGAAACTGATTTTCATGTAACAAGAGTAACAACGACAGAGAATCTCGGTTGACCATTATCTCATGTTTAAAGGCTCAAGAGTACATGGTGAAAGAGGAAGTCGATCTTTTCTGGCATAAATATCTCCCAAGAAAGAGGAGGACAAGTCCGGAAGGAAAGAAACTTAAAGGACGTACCACATCATTCGAGATTTTTTCCAAGTTTTACCCTGAGGACGTAACTTGTCTTCTCTGGCTCGACCAGTGGAATTCCAGATCGACTTGATTCCAGGAGCCGCACCCGTAGCTCGAGCACCGTATCGACTGGCACCGTCCGAAATGAAGGAATTGTTGGAACAACTGCAAGAGCTTTCCGATAAAGGCTTTATAAGACCTAGTTCCACACTTTGGGGAGCCCCGGTCTTGTTCGTCAAAAAGAAGGATGTGTTATTCAGAATGTGCATTGACTACCAGGAGTTAAATAAGCTAACAGTGAAAAATCGTTATCCACTCCCGAGGATCGACAATTTATTCGATCAATTCTAAGGATCCAACATTTACTCTAAGATAGATTTAATATCAGGTTATCACCAGCTGAGAGTACGAGAACAAGACATTCCAAAGACGGCATTTCAAACTCGATATGGTCATTACGAGTTTCATGTCATGCCCTTCGGACTAACAAACGCACCTGCGGTATTCATGGACCTCATGAACCGAAGTGTACAAGCCTACTTGGAATAAGTCGTAAATCGTCTTCATTGATGATTATACTATTTATTCAAGGACAAGAAAGAGCACGAAAGAACATCTTAAGGCAATTTTAGATTGCTTTAAGAAGGAGAAGTTTGTATCCAAGTTTTCAAGTGAGTGAATTTTGGATTCTGAAGGTACAATTTCTTGGTCTCGTCATTGATAGCAGAGGTATTCATGTGGATACAGCCAAGATAGAATCTATCAAAAATTAGGCATCTCCTAAGACACCGACGATGATCCGCTAATTTTTAGGTCTTGTTGGTTACTATCGAAGGTTT
The DNA here is from genome assembly GCA_026074375.1 of Tanacetum coccineum. NCBI lineage: Eukaryota > Viridiplantae > Streptophyta > Magnoliopsida > Asterales > Asteraceae > Tanacetum > Tanacetum coccineum. The sequence continues at coordinate 68,500 of BQNB010005305.1, read as the reverse complement.
ATTGAGGGATTTTTGAAGATTGCTAAATCAATGACGAAGCTTACTCAGAAAGGAATCAAATTTGACTGGGGTAAAAAGGAAGAAAACGCTTTTCAGTTAATAAAACAGAAGTTGTGCAGTGCACCAATTCTGGCTTTACTTGAAGGGAGTGGAGAATTCTGGTTCTACTTGTGAAGCTGTCTACACCAAGTTTAGGTATTATGTTATTGATAGCAAAGAAGAAGTGATTGCCTATGCTTCCGCGACAACTAAAACATCCTGAAAAGAACTACACACACATAATTAGAACTTGATCGTGTTGTATTGCTCTAAAGATATGAGACATTATACTATATGGTGAAACAATGCAAACCGTTGTTCACGAGCCATAAAAGTCTACAACACATTCTTGACCAAAAGGAGCTAAACATGAGGCAACGCCGTTGGCTAGAATTTCTAAGTTATTATATTGTGACATCCGTTATCACCCGAGGAAGTGTCAACCGTAGTGGCCGAACTCATTGAACCCGTAAGGAACGGATTGAGCCTTTGGCTGTTCGAGCCTTAGTATGTACCTATAGTCTTGATATTCCCACATAAATACATAAGAGCTCCATATCGAAGCCCTGAAACTAGAGAACCTTGAAGAAATAAGATGTAGGTTGGTAGATCAGAAATGAAAATTACCCAAGGAAAGTTGAGAACCTACGCGCCGCTGTAAACCTTATGATTAAGATGCAGAAGTTGGTTACCTTTCTAAAGTCGGTGACTAGAGATCCCGTGTTTATGCACGAACCTCATCAGTCAAGTACTTTATCCATCCGGTTCTAAAAAGATGTACCAAGACATGAAAAAGCTATATTGGTGGCCCAATATGAAAGCCAACATCGCCACATATGTTAGCAAGTGCTTGACATGTGCAAAGATAAAGGCCGAACATCAAATGCCATCAGGATGTTTATTACAAACCATCAATACCGCGAGTGAAGACGGACGAATAAACACCGATGGATTCTTTAATCACCAGCTTCCTAAGCTCGGCACAAGTTTGACACCATCTGGGTGATTGTGGATCGACTTACAAAATCCTCACACTTAGTACTACCTGGCCAAAGGGAAGAATGACCCATTTGGATCAAGTTGCAAGGGAAGTACCTAAACAGGATAGTAGCAAGATACGAAATACCTGTTTCAATCATTTATGATCGTGATAGGAGGTTCACATCAAACTTCTGGAGATCATTTCAGAAAGCTTTGGGTACAGATCTGAGTATGAGCACCGCGTATCATCCAGAAACCGACGGTCAGAGCGAGTAGGAGACTATTCATACTCTCGAAGACATCTACAGTTGCGTAATCGATTTTGAAAGGGCTGGTTAAGCATTTACCATTAAGCCAAATTTCGTATAACAACATTTATCACTCTAGCATAAAAAGGCCGCGTCACCATTAGAGGCACTTTATGGCCAAAAATGTCGATCACATGTGTGCTGGGCCGAAGTTGGAGAAGCTCAACTAACTGGTCCGGAAATGATCCAAGAAACAACGGAAAAGATCATCCTGATCAAGCAGAGAATCAAGCAGCTCAGGACCGACAAAAGAGCTACACTGATTTGAAGCGAAAGCCGATGGAGTTCGAAGTTGGGGATATGGTTATGCTCAAGGTATCACCTTGGAAAGGGGCTATACGATTCGGTAAGCGGGGTAAGTTGAACCCGAGATATGTCGGACCTTTCAAGGTGTTATCCAAGTTGGAAAGTTCCTACAGGCTGGGAACATTCTCAAGAGTTTAGTTCTAGAGGTTCACCATACTTTCCATGGTGTCTAATCTAAGAAATGTTACGCGACCACCGTTAGCCATGCCGTAGTGAAGGAATTCATCACGTTGACATGATAAGAGCTCCAGTTTTGTGGAAGAGCCCGTTGAAATCATGGAACGGGATAATCAAACATTAAAGCGAAGGCCATACCATTGGTTAAGTCCTTAGAACTCTAAAAGAAGAGTCCTGTAGTTTAGCTGGGAAATAGGGAAGATTCGTTCAAACAGAAATACCATAACTTTTCACGAAACTGGGCTTCGTCATTCCACTACAAGGTCTTAAGCTTTTGAGGACAAAAGCCTTTTAGAACGGTGGAGACTGTATACATTATCTCAATTTCAATCATTTTACGACTCCGATTATTCTTCACTATTTATTTTAGTCCAATACGCGTTTACTTTTAATTTAACTTTTAAGCTAAATCGCGTAGACTAGAAATAATCATTTAACGTAAACGGACACCAAATAAATTAAGGTTTACGTCAAGCAAGTGTTAGGTAATTATTAAGAAGATAATTATTGACTTTGCGCGTTTTATTTTTATTGGTCACGTAATAGGCTTACGTTTCGCAATAAAATACCTTTAGACACACCTCGGAAATACCTAGACTTACCTAGACTCAAACCAATACCCACTTTTTATCCCTAAACACACAATTTATTAAATTCTTGTGTTAGCAAGCCATTATGGCCGAATATGGGTAGACAAAACCCATAAGTCACACGTCTCACATACATACACAACTAGAAAATCTTCTTAATACCCCAACTAAGTACATGTACATCCTAGGATAATTAAAGAGTGTACTTAATGTCCCTAACTTGCTAAAACACATTGGATAACAACCACTTTGGATCCCTTGTCTTGCTCTTGATACCCGCGACCACAAACAAACACACACAACCCATAAGATTTTAAAATCTTAAGAAATCTTGTATAATTATCTTGCAATTAAGGAAGTGTACTAGGAGGTATTAGCAAAAACCATTTGAGGCTAACTAGGAACCTTAAAACCACTAATAGGGCACGGTTTGGTTGGGTTAAGGACTAGAGAAGCTAACTAAATTCTTAAGCCTATATAAACCCACTCCCAATTGACACTTAACACTTCCTTACAACTCTTAAAATACAAAAACACTCTCTCAAAGCAAAACCACCATTTCTTTCTCTCTTGGTTTTGGATTCTTCATAGCCGACCAAACACAAACATAAATTCGACACCACTAGTGTTCAAGAGGCTAGGGATTATACATTTAAGGGTTTGAACACAAAAAGAAATCGGGTTGAGTTAGGATTTGAGTTATACAATTTCGAGTTTACTACACAACACACATTCAAGAAGCTAGGACCATTGTAAGTCGAGTCCTAACTCGTGTACATTCATATCTCGTTCGTTTTCTTCTTAACTAGTAGTATGGGTCACGATAACTTGTGTTTAACAAGATTAACGTGAGCGTGAACATGCATGGTTCAACCCATGCATGGTACACGTGCATATAAATACTTATACATGACTTGTGTGGTGCTAGGATACGTTAAAAGGTGTAAAACATGGCTTAATATCGAGCTAAGGTTTAAACGTTTTCATTTAATTACAAGAATGGAAACCAATATGAACACTAACACGTACACACAAAATACATGAAACCTACACGTGAACATTTCGTATAAACTTGATGGTTTGGCTCAGGAACGAGTATACTAACTAGTTGTACGATTGCATGTGAACAAACATGACTTATATGTGTGCCAAACGAGCTTATTTTGGTTTGCTAGGAATCTTAACAATCCCTAATATCACTACTAAGCTAAACGGGCCACTAACGGACCTTGTTGGACCAAACAGTCCATAACACGATATGATCATAGGCCCAAAAGTACCTGTTGTTGGGGGCCATAGCTTATTATTAAGCTCACTTGAGCTTATTGAAGGGTTAGAGGACTTAGTGAACTCGTTTGGTTAGGAATACACATAAGGAAACCCTAACAAGGTCCATAAATTGCTAACCACCCTTAGCAAGGCCAATACGTGGTCCAATAGCCCACCAATAACTAAAAGGACTTATTCGCGGGCTTATACAGGTTTGTGGGTTTATTAGAAACTTAAAATGCTAATGGACCTTAATTGGACAAGCTTAAACATGTAAAACCCTTAACGGGTTCATAATGGGCCCAAAAGCCCATTATCGAGAGCTTATTTGCTTATAAATAAGCCAAACTGTAAAAACAGCTTAAATGTAATCCTAAGGACTTATTGAAACTAGAAAATGAGCTAGAACATGTTATAAAACCATGATGGACCTTTTAAGACTTTTCGGGTTAAGGTTATCGGGCTAACGAGCCCAATAAGCTCAAATAAGCTCACCCGAGATTATTTCTTTCAGCTTAACAGTTTCACATAAACTTATATAAGTCAAATGAGTGCTTATGTGTTTTTAGAATCTTAAATGGGCTATTTATTTGCTTAATGGGCTTTAACGAGTCCAATAAGCTCAAATAAGCTCACCCAAGCTTATTTTTCAGCATTAACAGTTTCATTAAGCTTAAATGAGCTTAATGAGAGCTTATGTGTTTTTAGAATCCTTATTGGACCATTAATTTGCTTAATGGACTTTAACATGCCCACTAGGCCCAATAAGCTAAAATAAGCTCATCCGAGCTTATTTATAATCTGCCACAGCTTATATGGCTTATTGGAACTTAATAAAACTTGTTGTCACTTGTTAGAACTTAATATGGCTTAAAATGCAAAATTTTATAAGTTAAGGGACTAAAAGTGTTAATTTGTAAACTTGAGGGTTAAAACTGCCAAAACTGGTTTTATAAGTCTAGGGACTATTTTTGACATCTGAAGACTTATAGGCTGTTTGAAATATAAGGGCCCAGAAGTGTAAATTTTGTAAAGTTAGAAGAACCTAAAGGTGTAAATGTGGAATCTTAAGGGTTTAAAATGTAAATCTATTATATTTTTCATAAACAAAAAAGGACTTATTTGTAAAATATAGAAAACTAAGGAATTTTACAAACAAAAGTGCATTTATATAAACACATAACGTATCGTACAAGTTATAATAATTATCGAGGATATACACAAATTAAAACATACATAAATGATGCAACACACTTAATAAATATGTATATTTATTAATAACGTTTATACATATACTTGAACGTGTGTAATCGTATACCTTCCCAAGAGCCAACAAGTAAAGACAAATACAATAAACATGTGCACCACCACACAAGCGATAACAGTATATATAAACTAGTAATTTATTGTAGTTTATGCATTAAGTCGTTAGCCTAAACTTAGTAGAACTAAGAATTGGATCGTATTTTACTTAGGTATTTAGACGGTGAGATTCATTAGTCATACTTGGATAAAATTTATTTCACAAAGAAGACTACCTACTCAGGTGAGTTCATAAGCCGCATATTTATATTTATTTCAAATGATTTACAGCTTCTGGGTGAGAACATGCTTTGTTTTATAAATTGGACGCAAGTGTACATTTTATACAATGATTACGTGTTTGCCTAAGTAGCGATAACCCATTGAGCCCATTATCATGAACTGTCAATTACTAGATTGTGAACGCGAGTGTTATAAATAGATTTATTTGGGATTGACATCCTCGTTTGGGTGAGTAGCGCTCACTGTGCCGGTTTGTGACCCGCGCGAACTCACCCCTCAAATGTGTAAACAAATACAAACATGTATAATTACACAACAAGGGACGAAATCACGCGAGAGCAAGCAAACCGGAAGCAGTAATAGATGTTTGCCCCGTTCGTTATGTCCAACGAGGCTAAATGAAGATACGAGAGACGATGAGATTGGTGTATGAATGTAACAAGAATGAATGGAATTAATACTAAAAGCAAATGTACATAAAAATTAACACAAACATAAGGCTGGTAACGAAGAAACAACAGCTAAGCAAAGGCAAAAACCCTTAAAACATTTTACACTAACGCACAAATAAGCTCAAATAAAACTTAAGGCAATCAAATAAGCAAAACTAACTCTAAATAAACAATAACAAATAGCAATTAAGCTAAACTAAACAAAATAAACAACAACGTACTAACAACAGTACTAACATATTAACTACCATTACTAACATTGGAGTTGATCTGGGCCAGTTTTAAGTTAGTACTAGTTAGTTTTTAAGTAGTACTTGTAGTTTAAAGTTAGTATTGTTAGGCTAACAAAACACAAAGAAACAATAAATAAGACAAACAAGCTAAACAGAAGTTCACCTAACCCTTAATAAGCACTTAGTAATTAAGAATAAGCAAACTAGAATAAACCGAATAAGTTAAATTACTAGAAAACTAAAACTGATAAACTATTGAGAATTCTTCAAAAAGGAAAATAAGCTTAATAAGCAAAACAACCAAGGAAATGGGTTAATATACTCTAAAAAAGCTAAAATCTTGAATAAACAGAAATAATAAGCTGAAAGTTTATAATGGAACTACCAGTACTAACAGATTTAACTACAGTACTAACTTGAATTAGTACACTAGTGTTGAGTTTAGTACTGCTACTTTGAAATCCAAGAAAATGAAAGCTACAGTACTAACTTTGGAGTTAGTACGCAGATTCCAAACACTCTATAATTTTCAAAACTCAATTTTATTTCAAAACTGATTAAAAAAACAGATTATCAAGTCACAAAATAAAAAACACTTATAAGAAGACTTTAATCAGATAAGCACTTAAATAATCTGAATTGACCTAGCAGTGTAACATCAAACTAACCATTTTAACAAATAAACTAACAGACTAAGTACGTAAAGTAATACAAAAACACTTTTCAACTAGCAAATAAGCAAAATAACACTAATACCAGTTTCTGCAAAAATAAGAACAATAAACAAAGAAAAACTTACAACACCCTTAGCTCAAACATAAAGGTGGTCAAACCAATGAATCTACAAGCTCTAGCTTGCATAAAACAAGCTAGTGAGAGTCCATAAGCCCATCCAGAACTGGCTTATCATCCATAAAGTAAGCTGTGGTGTATTTGAGAGTGATATTTGTGATTTTCTACTTGTGGGGGGGGGGGGTGTTTTTTTTAACTACTAATAACCATTTTATTTTTACTTAATGAAAACAGCTTATAAAGTAAAGCTGTGGTAAGAGGCCTTTTTTAAACAAAAGAACTACCATGATTTAAGAAACTTAACACTGTAGGTGTAAATTGAACTTAAAAACTCTACTTTGCATTAAAACTTGAAAATGTTACAAAGCTGAAAGTAAAAGCTGTAAATGACTTAAAAAACTAGAAATTAAACTTAAGATATTCTAAAAATTAACTAGTTGCCTCAAAGGCTTATAAAAGGCTCTATTTATAACCAAAGTCTTCATCTCTTGGACTTGCAGCTTGTGTTTCTTTTGTGAGAGCTTCAACCCAGTGTGCTCGTTGTGTTGTGGTGATTTTTAAATCAAATACCCAGCCTTTATAATTCATATTGTGCTTCTTGGAGTCCATCTCAGCCATACGAAAAACCTTGGGATTGGAGAGGGAATGCCAACATGGCATTTGTGTGTGGGGGTGGGTGGTGGTTGTTTGGGGGGGGTTGTGGGGGGTGGGGGGGGGGGGGGGGTGTAACACTGGGGGGTTGTAGTAGGGTGGATGAAATGATTTTGGCTAGGGTTGTCGAGTTGGTTTTGCCAGGGAAAAGTATGGGAGGACATCCACGTTGTAACTGGTTTTTTGTTTATGGCCCGTGAATATGAGATTTGGCAAATAGATGTCAAAACCGCCTTTCTAAATGGTCACCTAAGCGAGGACGTATATATGGTGCAACCTGAGGGGTTTGTGGATCCAAAACATCCCAACAAAGTATGCAAACTTCAACGTTCCATTTATGGATTGAAGCAAGCATCTAGAAGTTGGAATAAAAGGTTTGATGTAGAAATCAAGAAGATTGGTTTTACTCAAAATCCTGATGAGCCATGTGTATATCTCAAAGCTAGTGGGAGTAATGTTGCATTCCTAATCTTGTATGTCGATGACATATTACTCATGGGAAATAACGTTACAATGCTGCAAGAAGTTAAATCTTGGCTTTGTAAGTGTTTTTCTATGAAAGACTTAGGAGAAGCAGCATACATCCTTGGAATCAAGATCATACATGATAGATCTAAGCGGTTGATTGCTCTTAGTCAAAGTGCTTATCTAGAGAAAACCCTAAAGAAATTTAGGATGGAAAACTCCAAGAAGGGGTATACTCCAATGATAGAAAAGCCTGACTATAGAAAGTCCCAAGGTGCTAAAACACCTAGTGAGGTACAACGTATGCAAAGAGTTCCTTATGCTTCGGCTATAGGTTCAATCATGTATGCGGTCAGATGTACTAGACCTGATGTTGCCTTTGCGCAAAATTTGTGTAGTCGTTTTCAGCAAAATCCTGGTGAGATTCACTGGACTGCTGTTAAAACTATTCTTAAGTATTTGAGGAATACTAAAGATATGGTTCTTGTGTATGGGGCAAAACCTGAAGCTGAGCTAAAAGTATCTTGTTATGCTGATGCTAGTTTTCAAACAGATAAGGACGATACCAAATCCCAAACGGGATATGTGTTCGTACTTAATGGTGGAGCCGTGGACTGGAAGAGTGCCAAGCAAAGCACTACTGCTATGTCTTCTACAGAAGCTGAGTACATTGCTGCTGCTGAAGCATCAATGGAAGCCGTCTGGATGAGGAAATTTATTGATGGACTTGGAGGTGTCGTGCCATCGAATAAAAGACCCATGGAGATGCTATGTGACAATGAGCCTGCAATAGCGATCGCCAATGATCCCGGAATTTTGAAGGGAGCCAGACATTTTTAGAGGAATGTCGCTACATTCGTGAAGTAATTCAAGAACGTGAGATTGTCCTTAAGAAAGTTCACACATATGACAACGTAGCTGATCCGTTTACAAACCAATGCCATTCAATAAGCATTATGAACATGCTATGGCGATTGGAATTGTCCCTGCTAGTAGTCTCATGTAAATCTATGATGTATTAGTTAGTATTTGGATAATGGGATGTTAAACGATTATTATTTCTATAAATGAATTAATTTACGTGGTATATTGTTTTCATTTCATAATGATTGTGTCTTATAATTGCATGTTTATATCCATGAATGACTTGTAGCATTCTAAAGCTATGTCCATTACCAGTTAACAATATGGGAGTATTATTAAGATAATGTAAATGTGAGTGTTTGGTTGTATTCTAGAAAATGTGTAAAGATGATTCTGCCAACTTTACATGTTATTCAATATGGTTGAATATTGGATACCCTACCTGTGTTAATCACTTTATGGATTGGCATCATTGGGTGCATTACACACATAGTGAAAGTCATGTTTATCCTTAGACTTGAGATGCAAGCGGGTTTTGCATGTATGGATAGCATTTCTTGATTATAGTCTACCACTATGCTGTTAAAAGGTAGTTATAAGGGCTATTTTCAGAAATGTTTTGAAGTACATGACAGACACTTATAGTCAAAATAGGATTTGTTCCTCCACGTGTGTGGGAGTAAGATACTTACTGGGCCCCTCGTTGGGTTGATCGTATATTTTCATGGTCGTGCCCAAAGTGTAGTTAAGATGATTCTTTTTACATTTGGTGATTTGAATCAATACATATGCGAGAAACAGAATCGTTAAACTATGGAATGACTATTGATCCATATCTATATTTAACATTGTATCTGAAACAAAAGGATATGACTAACTGAAACCATTAAAGGCTGAGTTGTTTACCAAAACTGCATACTTAGGTATTTCTGGGAGCATTGATGATGTTGCTAGACTATTCGTCAATGTTAGTATATTATATTATATGACAAAGACATTCGCAAGTGGGAGTTGTTGGTTTGTGCTCATGTCATACAGATATTTATATAGCTGGAAATACGTGGGCCTACGGGGTCACACACGTTTACACTTAGATATCATTATATTAATGTTTATAATAATATATTTGTATATTTATTATTTATTTTAATATATGATTTGACGAAAGAACACTAACGGTCGTTAATTAGTTCGTTATGAATAATTAACTGTAAAGGCTTTTTAATTAATGGGTAATTAAATGTAATTAACCATAAATATTGGAAAAGTTAAAAAGTCAACACCAAGGGGTGCTTTCCCTTAGTTCGATCGGCCTAGCCCAAGTGGGAGGTTGGATTGGGTTTTGAGCTATCTTTTCCTCCAAGATATGTATTTTAGGTAAACTTTAAATTCACCTAGTATATAAGGAGGATCCTAGAGCTCATAATTTTTAATCCTCTCTTCTCTTCCCCTCTCTTGGTCGAACGAAACAAATAACCCTTTAGGGTTTTTCTGTTTCGATTTTTCTTGTGTTCAATTTTTCATTGGTCAAGAACTAGCATTTGGGTGATATCGTGTGACGTGTAGTGTGGATACACATAGATATTATTTATTTTAGTAACTAGAAGTAGTGTTTGGTTCGCACGTTATTACACGCGTGCGTGTACTCGAAGTGTCTTCGATTCGTCACTAGCTTGGTTGCTAAAGGAATGTTTACTTGTTTATGTTTTTTTATGATTAATTATATATGCTATATGTGATCTATATCCGCTGCGTAGCTCGTTTAATATTAATGTAATATTAGGTTATTTAGATAATGATTTCCAACACATTTAACAAGGTTCTATTAATTTCTTGTAAAGTCCTATTTTTCCTTTCTACCACGCCATTTGACTGTGGAGTGTGTGGAGCCGAGAAGTTATGTGTTATACAATTGGCATTACAAAACTCTTCAAATTGAACTTCATTATCAAATTCCCTACCGTGTTCCGTCCTAATTGACACCATTGAACATCCTAATTGGTTTTGTATTTTCTTACTAAATATTTTAAATTGTTCAAAAGCTTCGGTTTTGGTTTTAAGGAATCTTGTCCATGTATACTTTGAATAGTCGTCTACTATTACTAAGGTGTAGAGATTTTCAGCATAACTCCGTACGGCGGATGGACCAAAGAGATCTATATGAAGAAGTTCTAAGCATCTAGTCGTTGAGACTAAATTCTTAGCTTTGTGACTAGTGTGAGCTTGTTTTCCAATTTTGCAAGCATCACAAAAGTGTTGATCAAACTTAAGCTTAGGTAAATTTCTAACTAACTCCTTAGATGCTAATGATTGAATTAGACGCTAGGGAAATTCCTAGTGTTGATGAACCGGGGGAAGCTTAATTTTCCCAAATTTCCACATCTTAGATGTAAATCTAGGAGACAAAAGAGGTACTGACCCACCCATCAACCCATATAGTCCTGGCAGTTTTAGGATGAAGGTAGTAGAACCCTTGACCATTTAAACTCCACCTTCACCCCACGTGGCATACTTCCACTGAAATGGTATGTATCACTACTATCACCCGCACTTAATTCTAAGTGTAGGGGAGCCCTCCTTTTTACGCGACAAATAAGCGTAGAGTCAGGGTCGCGACTCAAACAAAAAAAGCGCTTATTGGGAGGCAACCCAATCTTTTATTTCTTGCATTTTAGGACTGTTGTGGGTTTTATTATTTATTATTTTTTCTTATATGTTTGAATTATATGTAATCATGCTTTGTTTTGTCTTTAACCTCGTCTTAATTACAATCAAAGGTATTTTGCATCGAATAAGTGTAGGGGAAAATATTCGGTTTATAAGAACCATTTCAAACATATAAAATAAATAGTTTAGTTTAATTCGCGTCGTGTGTCTTATGTCATGTGTCATATAATTGTACTAATCGTTTTTGTGGCCTATGCAGTAAATATTTCCTGAAAATAACTAATAGGATTATTGTGCAGAAATTTTTCCGAGGAAATGAAGCAAGCATTTTCACAGACCCTGGAGACGGCGTCAGGATTATTCCTGACGGCGTCACCAGCCTGCAATCAAAAAATTTCACTTTTTTTAATTTTTAAAAATTTATTTTTGTTTAATTTCCAGAATTTGTAATTTTCCTAAACTCTTGCAGAAAGCCATGATAATATTAGTACATTCATCCTATCTTTATTGCTTTCGTAGAGTCTAAACTTAGTTAATGAGGTTATATATCATTCACCCGTGGATTTTACGCTCGATGTAGTTGTCTTTGTCTTTGATTTACAAGTTATATTTGATGAGAAGAAGCTTGAAAGTCCCTAGGAAGTTTCCAAATTACGATTCTTGGAGGACGATTTAACCAGTTATCGCATGTTTCTTCTCTATTATTGAGCAAGCCAGGGGAGTACTAGTTTCTTTCACTTGTTTTCTTTTCCCTTTATTTGTTTTACGAGTACTTTTAAAGAGCATTGGAGACAATGTTCATAATAAGTGTAGGGAAAATAAGCCTTAGAAATTATTCCTTCAATTGTCATTTGCTTGTTCCTTAAAATGATGAGTAATATATCGAAACATAGCGTAAAAGGTAATTTTAAGCAAAATGTAAAAAAAAATTATGACACATACCAACGAAAACCGAGTATTAATAGTGTCTCATGGATAGAAATTTATATGACTAGCACAAAAACCCTCAAAATTCCACCAAAAAAATGTGAGGTTCGCCTTTAGATCTATAGGAATTCGGGTATCCATTTTTGATACCTAATATAATTTACCTTTAGCTTGTTCGAGTTAAGGTTCGAATGTAGTCGTATGTGTCTATTCTGTCGTTACGGATGTATATGTATGATCTTGTCGCCTTTTCTGGAACATTGATATCGGTTTAAAATTATATGAGTGTACCGGTAGTGTATTAAATTATAGAACTTGTTTTTGTGATGCATCCCGAGATCGCATACTAAGAATTAAGATTTGCTAAATGATAAGAGGCACTAGGATTAACCCATGTTTTAAACATGTGATTGTTATGATGGTCACATCGATCATATAACTATCCCACACCTTGCCATGCACTCATTTTTTGTTGCATGGAATAACCCTATACATCCACTCACGAGCCTAGCCTATTTACGGTTTTTCATATTTTCTGGTTATCGGACTATTTATGAAGGCAGTGTTAACCCTTAAAAACCAATTGATACACCCAAAATACGCCTTAGTTACTTGTATAGTTACTACCTTTGGTACATTATTGTTTTACCCCATGTTATTTTTTTGGTTACACGGGATTGAGAATTTCCTTATCCTTGTATATACGGTTTCTAGGATGATTGTGTTTCCATGGTAGTGTTTAATTTACAAGAATTGGGGAAGAAGTAATTAATTACCCCAATAGAGCTCAATATGCTCCATGTTATGTTTGATCCACCTCATTCGGGTAATTAGTTAGATTGTATCTATGAGTTCTAAACTCAAGTGTAGGGTGTGTTATAAACCCCAAGTTATGATGTAGTATGTTATAAAAAAATATAGAAAAGAAAAAGAAAATAGATTGATGTAGAGTTCTGTAGAGTTTGTATGTCTTTGTCTGAATCTTTGGCTTGCACCCATATGAGCTGTAATATTGTAAATAATTTACTAACTATTTCACCCCAAAGTTAACCAAAAAAGTTTACCCATAATTTATCCATACGTTTTCGTTTCCTTTTATGTATCTTAACAGACACAGCACAACCAACTTTTAAAGAACTCTTTGATAGTAATGACTAAATTACTTGCAGACTAGGTGGAGGTTTTGATCATTTACGAGCTAGGGTAATTTTTATTTGCTATGACAGGTAATGAGTGTTAATTTTCCGTTTCACGTACTGTTATAATTCATTATACACCTGAGTGAAAGAGAGAATCCTAAACACTTATGTGAGGTGATAGTATATGATTTCCGTGATTTTAATTATGAGGTCTAGAAGGTTGTGTCGTAAACTACTTTTAAAGAGTAGGTTAAATGTCCCTGATATTGCTATTGTCTAGGTAGAAAAGCCCATTTGCTTGAGGACAAGCAAATCCCAAGTGTAGGGGTATTTGATGAGGTATCATTTTATACACTTTTTAGGGTCATTTAACCACTAAATCATGCAAATATGCCTAGATTATGTGCTTAATCATTTGTTTTTGTATTTTTAACACTTGGATGGCTTTTAGAGGAAATACACATGACTTGGGCTCAATTAGAGAAAAAACGGACAAGACCACGACTTTACACCAACTATCTTGATGAAATTACAAACAATGGCTGGAGATGGCATCGCCAACATAAAGCTACGGCGTCAGGATCATTCAAGAGACGGCGTCAAGGATTTCTAGACGGCATCATAACATAGCCGACTTAAAGAAACCCTAGAAGATTCGGCGTCACAAGATAAAGATGACTATTCAACTTGCACGGCGAGTCCAGATTGTTTTGATCTATTAACTCCTTCATATGAACTCGGATTCTAACGATTCAATAGCCCACGCGATCGCAACGAAAAAATCTACAACTTGGAGAAAAATGACGGCACGAGGGAGTCGGGATTTTTCTGACAGCATCAGGATGCACGAATTAGGGTTTGCATATAAATATAGCCTCATAACTTTGTATTTATTAAGCCCCCAACCCTAAGTCCGATTCTAGGGTTTGGGTAGGTGTTTTTCCAGCAACTTAAAAGACCTAATTCAATCCATAAACATCTTGTAATTGTTTAATTATCATTTATATCTTAAATCATGTCTTCAATTCCTTTTGTTTATTATGGTTTCTCTTGTTTAAGTATGCTTGGCTAATTCATCTAGTATTTATTTGGGATTGCATGAAACTTGTCAATAATTAATTGGATCTTATTGTTTTCATATTGATGTTATGGATCTTCTATATTCATCAAGAAGGCATGACAAATTCAATGAGTTTAATTAATTTTAGTTTATAATGTTTATCTCCTATTGTCTTGTTGATGGATGTGCGCGTTAGGCTCTAGAAAACTAGCCATAAAATATTACATTGGCATAGACGTCTAGGGAAACGCGAGTGTGTAGAAAGGATACCATCGGTAACAGTCTTCATACTACCTTACCCCTAATATGGTTGATCCCTCTTAAGTGTTTTAATGCATGTAATGTACTCTTAAGGGCCTTGTAATATAGTCTTCATACTACCTTACTTGTGCGTTGCCCTAACAAAATATTACATAGACAGCGGGTTTGTGCAATTCATTCATGAATTAGGAAATACTTACACATTGCATCACAAGTGTGTCAAATCAATAGGTAGAATTGGATAGCTAGCAAGAAGTAGTGCATCCTAGGTAAATATGCTTCATTGTATAATTGTTTATTAGCATTAGGATTAGTAGTTGATTAGTTTAAAACAAACCAACCATCAAACCTAAGATTTACTTGCTTTCATAAAAAATAAAAATACAAAAATAATCTTCCTTCAATTCCTAGACCTTAGTGAACATTCGATCCGACCTTCACGGTGCTATTCCCTAGAGAACAATAACAACCCCCGAGTCTTACCTTTCTACACCATAACGGTTAGGTACTCTACCTAGGGAGTTGTAAAACTTCTTGTGAGTCCATAACACCCGCATAAAAAATAAATAAAGAAACTAAAACAATACCAAAGGTATTGGATTGTTTTTCCTAGTAGACATCAGGAATTTGAAGTTAGGAAAACAGATGAGGGGTTTGGGGTTAATTTGACTACAAAGACATGTACTTGCAAGTGGTGGAATTTGTCTGGCATACTTTGTGTTGTTAGCCTTACTATTTTGTAAAGCCGGTGCTTTACATATAAACTGGATTAGTTATTAATAGTTCGTGATACGCATGGGTTACTTTTGTTATTTAGGCATAGTTTAGTTATGCTTGGCATATAAATACCTCTCATGGCTCTCCATGATGGGTGTGGATGTTCATTTGTAATTTTTCCCTTTCTCTTTCTAATCTACTATTCTATTTGTGTTCATCTCACCTTCTCTCTACTATCTCTCACTAAAAACACCATGTCTTATCTTGTTTATTTTGATCAATCCTGACCCCCCAAAAAGGTGTTCATGAGTCCTACAAGTAGTATCAAGAGCTAACTGAGGGTGTTTCGTGTTCGTTGTTTGCTTATTTAGTGGTGTGTTGTGGCTTATTTTATAAGCAAAAAGCCACGACTTGGTTTGGATGTTGCTTATTGTGTACAAAAGCTTGAAACTTTCTTCTTTCTCATGTTTCTAGCTTATTGGTACATGTATTTTATGGCTTATTCTTGTCTTTGCAAAATTAAAAAGTGTATTTTTAAGCCCTGTGCTTTCGAAAAAAGGTGGACATTTTTTGTTGTTTAAAATGTTCAAGTTATGATTTTTATGATAGAAATGGCTTAAGAATAGTTACTTTTGCAAAAAGAATCAAGCAAAACATCCAAAAAGTGTGTTTTTAAGTGATTTAAAATGTTATTTTTTGGAAAAGTTTGAATACGGAGGAATATGTTTGAAGACTTAGGTTTATGTTTGAAGACTGAGGTTTATGTTTGAATACTGAGGAATATGTCTTGATCACTGCGGTTTATGTTTTTTTCATATTTATGCGGTTTATGTCAATACATGAGTTACATAATTCTGTATGCCGTTTTACGAACCTAAACTCTGCCAAAATTTTCATTTCTCTGCGGTTTATGACATAAGAGGCCACTACGGTTTATGTAATACGTATTTTTGCGGAATATGTTCTTTGCCACTGCGGTTTATGTCATGTAATATTTCTGCGGTTTATGTCATAAGAGGCCAATGTGGTTTATGTATAACCATTTTTCTGCGGAAAATGTCACTGCGGTTTATGTACTAAGGAATATGTCAATGCGGTTTATGCTCTGAGAAATATGTCACTGCGGAATATGTTTGGCTGAGGAATATGTTTCATTGCAAAATATGTTTGGCTGAGGAATATGTTTCACTGCGAAATATGTTGAACACCTATTCTGCGAAATATGACAACACTTTGTAAAATCTCGTGAAGTATGATATTTATCTTACGGTTTTAGTGTCTATTTCATATTTCAAGACAATCAAAACATAAACACCAAAGCAAACACAACACTTAATGCTAAAACGATCCTTATCAAAATTCACCTTCACTCTTAAAGGCTAGTATTGGAATTTGATGACTACGATGCTACTTATTTGGGATTAAAGTAGGCTTTCACAGGGAGTGTACTTATTTCATTTTTGATTCTTTCTTTCTCCACAACGAAGATGACTTGTTTGGGCATATATGGTTTGTGATAAGGTGTTGTATTTTTTATATACTTTTGGGTGAGTATATGGTACTTAGAGATTTGCCTCCGCACCGTTCTTCGTCACACGGATAGTACAAGATTAAGGCACAAGTGTGGGATTTTGCTTCATTCTCGGGTTCGTTTCATCAGGTTGTCTCCATTAGTGGTCATTAGTATTAGCCAACAAAATAGATAAGGGGATTTAGATCGGGTTGATCAAGAGAGAATTGTTTAAGAGAGTACGATTCGACATCTTCTTACAGTGTATTGCTTATGCAATCATAGGTATATGAAGCTAAATAAGCAGTTTTAATTGATTTACAATGTACATATGTGTAGGATGATGCCTAAGTTAGTCATCATCCTGGAGGGAGAAATGTGTACATTTAGTAATTAGTTGACTTTTTATGTTAGCGTTTCGATGTTACCATTTTGACTACATAGCGGGATAAATTGTTTACATTCGGGACTTAATTGACTTTGGTATAACAATTTAAATGGGTACATTCGGGACTTAGTTGACTTTGATGTTACCATTTTGACTACATAAAGGGATACGTTGCTTTCACTCAGGACTTAGTTGAATTTGGTGTAGCAGTTTATATCAGCACTATCCTAGAGGGAGAAAAGTGCATTTCCGGGTCTTAATTGATTTTGGTGCTACGGTTTTGACTTAGCAAAAGGGATAAAGTTTGTACTTCGGGACTAGAATTCTTCCTAAGTGAGTCGATGTTGATAATATCATCCCTCCCACAGAGTATCCTAAATGAGAAAGGAGGTATTTGAGAAGACTAGTGTATTAATTCTTATCAGTCTCAAGGGTGTCTGTTTGGGAGGGAGCTGAATAAAAAGATACCGCACAAGAAGTTTAGAGCATAATTCATATCAAAGCCGAAGTATTCAGATGAGATAACTTTAGGGATGACAAATGAGAAGCATATTCTGTAAAACTTCGACATGACTAGAAGTGCAAGAAAATGAAGCTTTCTCAAGACGCAACTAATTCAGAAACTTCGAGATGACTAAAAGCGTATGAAGGAAGATTTTGAAGACATGTCAGGAAGTTATGAGCAGAAATCCAATCAAGATTGAGATCATCGGTAGAGAAAACTTCTAAGTCATCCTCATCAGTATGTTTACTGTGTGTTCGTCTATAAGCTGAAGAAATAAAGCTGGAATATTCAAGTAGATCATCGAAGGAAATCTCAAGGAATACTGGACTTCATTCTTATCATTTTTCTTTATTTTTTCTTGTAGGGAACATTGTAACCAATTCACGCGTGACACCATCTTGGAGGGAGATTGTTAGCCTTACTATTTTATAAAGCTGGTGTCTTACATGTAAATTGGATTAGTTATTAACACTACGTAATACGCAGGGGTTACTTTTGTTATTTAGGCATAGTTTAGTTATGCTTGGCATATAAATATCTCTCATGGCTCTCCATGAGGGGTGTGGATGTTTATTTGTAATTTTTCCCTTTCTCTTTCTAATCTAATATTCTCTTTGTGTTCATCTCACCCTCTCTTTACTTTTTCTCCTTAAAAACACCATGTCTTATCTTGTTTATTTTGATCAATCCTGACCCCCCAAAAAGGTGTTCATGAGTCCTACATGTGTTCATGCAGTGGCTGCATATAGTATGCGTAATCAAGATGTTGGCATTGGGGTGTCCAGTTGGTATAGCAAACAGATGTGGGTGGATACATATAATCATTTTATTAAACCAGTAGGTGGTAGCTCACTATGGGTAAAGTCTGTCAATCCACCACCGCTACCCCCCCAAGAAGAGGAATACGTCAGGTAGGCCTAGGAAGAACAGGATAAAGCATGTAACTGAGAATGTTAATCAAGTGTCTAGGGCTGGTAGATACATGACTTGTACAAACTGTTAGGAGAAAGGGCATAACAGAGCAAGATGTTACAACCAAACAAGACCAAAACCACAACAAGAGAAAAGGAAACCTGGTAGGAAAAGGAAACAGGTTGTACATTAGCCATTTAACCCACCAAATGATGGTTTGGGTCTGATGTGTTGTATAAGATTTAAATTTAGAATAAGTAGTTTCGTCCAATTTTAATCCAATATACGGGTAAAGTATAACCCATGTATGTAGTATAATTTTCAAGGCAAGACCAGGTCGTTCACAGAGACTTGTTTATGTTCGCATAATCAAAGATTCAAAACAAACAACGATAGAATTTTTCAAGCAAAATAGCAAATAAGTTATAATGAGTGAATTCAATAATAAGGAAATATAACTAATCGGATAGTTCATATAATTCAGTAGCAATTGTGATAATCATGATCTCAGTTTATTCTTAATTCACGAAAACCTTTTTCCGTCAAAAGAGCGTTTTCACAAATCATCCCTTTTAACCCAAGACTTACGTTTGATTGACTAAGCAAAGTGTTTCCACCAATTAACCAAGTCACTACAATACCAAATCTATTTTGTTTATCAATTAACATAAGCGAATTCCTCCAACCAAATGATAAAGATTCATAGACAAATCCTTAAAACCATATAATACATAATGAGTCTTTCGACCTATACCATTATGCGTATACAATCAAGAATGATGAACAAGATTTATAAAATACAGTAGTTTTTAACATAAACATGAGATTAATAAGATCATAATAACACTAAATGTTTCTTTATTATATTAACATCTCTGAGTAGTCATAAGAGGTTTAGCCTCTCATGGCTAATAAGTTCAGGATAACAGGAATGAAAAGAGTAATAGGAGACATACGAGATTTGGCTAGATTATAGATTACACAAGTGTCAAAAGTAACTCGATTATAGATAACCAACACTATATAACCCTTTTATTCGATCCAAATACACCCTGCTCCTTTGGTGTTCTTCTTTTGGAAATACTTGGAGAATTCATGACTAAATAGTCTTTGAATAATATGAGATTGTTGTTAGAGATGATGTGTGAATGGCTGAGAGATGGCCTCTATTTATAGGTTGAACAGGGGTCTAAGTGCGACGCACTCTTCAGATGGTGCGACGTACTTCTGGTACTTGGCGCCAAAGTTTTATAAGTTCTTGGATAAGTACACTGCACAATGTAGGAAAGTACGACACACAATGCTTTTGACTCTTTTTTACTTTTAGAGCAGAAGTGTAGCGCACTTAGTTGCAAAACCGCCGCACTTTGCCTTGAACTTGGACTTATTTCTTTTTCTTCATTTAGCTTGACTTTCTATTGACGTAAACACTCGTATCTTTTGCTTTCTTGGCTCGAACGGTCTTCAAGTGAACATGCACATATTTCATGCTATTAAGTATCGAAAGTTCACGAGCAATGCAAATAATATATATAATAATGTCACTGAAAATGTGTATAATTAAGGCGTTATCAAATCCCTCCACACTTAGCTATTGCTTTCCCTCAAGCAATCAAAGCGAGAAAACAAGTTACATTTGTCATGGACGTGGAGATAAGATCATTCATAATATTTTCACAAGTGTTTAACTGGTTTATAACTTTTCAGGCATATACATTTAACATAAGCACCTCATAATGGGGAATATATTGTAAATTCACACAAGGTCACTTGATAGGGGTTTTAGTTTGTGACATCGCTTAATTTGCACTGACATAATCTAGATTACTACCATATGCTTATACTAGACACATAAACATGACCGATGGGGTGTGAGCACCAAACAAAATCTCAAAGAGGCATAATGTAAGGTTATGATGTAGGTGATGTATGCGTAATAGTGTGATTACATGTGCCAAACCAAAAGCCTTATGATTACTAAATAACATATTCTTTTGTGATTTCTTTTCTTCATAATATTGACTAATGCTTGCACAAAGCATAAGGATTGAGCAGATTGAACATAGGGATTTCTTAGCACTAAAAGCGAGTGCTGCAGACTAGCAGGCTCATATGGTTTTACGGTTTAAATTAACTCTTATTATGCGAAATTTTCTATAAATTAACCTCACTGCGGTCTAGTAAATGATGATCAAGCACAAGTTCTAGAGCTACTAAATTATCGGCACTCTCATAAAATGTGCAACAAATATGCATCAAAGACTAAAATTACCTCACAATTTAGTGGATTATTTTGGTCTAGTAAATGATGATCAAGCGAGTGTGTTTTCCTTTCCCCTTTAATTCGTGCTCATCCGGACATAAAGTGTGGAATAACAAGAATAAATAAAGACAAAGACGAATGAAGACAGAAGCGATGAGCTTGACAATGTCAAGATGGATGATGGTTAGCATACAACAAACTTCATCCACGAAGTTATGTAGCTCTTCTAGAGCACTACGAATGTTCATAGAACAATCACACGACGAGGTACGAGGTTATCTTAAAGGTGGTAGCGGAAATGGTGGATGAAAGATACTAGGCATCTATATAATGGTAGAGGCATGATTAAGGTTTTTGTGAAATGAATTAGACATGAAAAATGAGTGACACACTCGTTTATAGTTAAGACGCAAATAACCGGGTTTTCCCAACCAGTTTTTCTAAACACCGACCCAAACCCGGTTGTAATGTTTATACCCCAAACCGGTCAGGAACCGCCAGTTTTTTGGCCAAACCGAACCGGTTTTGGTTAAAAACCGGTGTTGACCGGTTTCGTTAACTTTTTTTTCCGGTTTCGGTTTTTTTGCCCACGACTAGTTGGACTTCGAGTGTGTTGGACTTGATTTGGAAGACTTGATTTTTGACGAACTACTAGAAGAAATTTTATTTGAATGAATTTGATGTGTTCTTATTTCTTTGAATTGGTAGTGCATGTAGAACATCGGTAGGTGGATGGCCATGTATTGTGATGGCAATCTTAGAATTTTTAGAACGTTTTTTGATTGTTTCGTAGAGTCTTAATGTACTTGTGAATATGTTTTTGTGATGTAATAAGTGAGAATATTAGTTTGCCTTCTTCATTGTTCATAAGGTTAGAAAGGTATGGAGATACTTTTGTATAAATTGTTACTTGAAACAGTCAATAGCTTCTCATCATACGCTCGTTTGCCGTTTTAAAAGACTGTATAATATCAGCATAAGGTTTGTTATGATCTTTGAAGTAACAGACAAGTAACATTCATCCCAAGGAGAGAATAAATACCAACTTAAAGTGGCAAAAAGCTCAACATGAGGTATGATGAATATGTATTTTTGTATAACATAACTTGAAAACATATGTATTAGATTGAACATGCTCAAACTGGTTGCGTTATGTAAAAATGTAGCTCTATAATGGTTTTCGGCTTACCAAGTTCTTAATTTGTCTAGACTTGAAATTTTATCGTACTCCTATACTTCATATAAACCGGGTTCTCTCACTCCGTTCCTTCTTATTCAGTCAGTTTCTTGAACTATCATTATCTCTTTGTTGAATAACTAGTTTCTAGTGAGCTTATTTTTTATATGATTAGTAGATTTTCTTAATCTCAATATAAAACTTTTTTTTGATTTTGCTACACTTGATTAGTTTGATTATGTGTTCTATGATTATTGTGCTTTAAGTATTGTACTATTTTATCATTGTCAATGCTACATATTATTACATGCTTTGACACAATGAAGAACATCCATCAGTCTATAGCTTCAATGGTTAGCAAGATGTTGAGTTCCAAGGAGAATTTAATGGAATGGCTTAGAAGATTAAACGAGATGGAATGGTTGTACCCTATTTTGGTAATGAGATTAATTATGCTTCTTTGCTTAATCTGTGCAAACTCAGGAGAACACTATAATATTTTGTTTGATGTGCTGGGAAACAATTCTGATTCATCACTGCCATCTGCCTTCCGTGAGGCAGTAATCAAAGGCATAAATAAAGACCGTTTAGCTGATGGTGTTGCCATTTCCTATGAGGAGATAGACAATCCTCTCATTATTATGAGTTATACGAAAGATTTTGCACTGTCCCAGTATGAAAAAGCCATATTTCTAAATATGACAGAGCTGTATTTTCGCCAGGAAATCTTGTATCCTCTAAAATGTGATGACTGATGAAGTACCCATAATTGGGGAGGTTCAATAGTTAAACAAGCACATACTTCACTGTGTACAAAGATCATTCTGTATGTTGATAACCAGAGTGCTTGGTGTTAGTTATTAGTTCATCTTAATCTCACTCTCTTTTGGTCTAGGTAGGAGTATCTGATGTACTAATCACTTGTATTACTTCTTTTGTTGATTAAGGTGCTAATTGCTAAGTGATTATGTGTCACTCTTTTAAGTTTTGAATAACTATGCTAATTTGGTTGCATGACTTGAACCTCTTAGAGGTGAACCTATTATTTCTTTTTATAGGAGGAAATATACTTTGTTAGTAGAGTAAAAAATCAAAGTATTGAATATGAGAAGTAATTTTGCCAAATAAAGCCAAATTACATGTGAACCTCTTATCAAATTATCTCTAGTCTTTTGTATAGGTGCTGAATTAAATGAATATCATATAAACAAATATAAAACGCAGCGGATCATGCACCTATCAACGGATCCATAGAGTCATATGATCAATCAAAATAAAAACAACAATTATTACCTTTGTAGCGTGATCGGTAGAAATGAATAGTGACCTTCACCTAAAACACAAACCACCTAATGAAAACAAGTGATCAAAGTAGATCACCTCTATGATGTATCAACACTACACTTCACCGTATACCAATAGATGCTAGTCTTACAACCCGTAACCTTTTTCTATGCCTTGAATTAACAAGATTCAAGATAGAAGATCAAAACTAAAAACCCTTAATGGGAATTAGTTATGTGCCGTGAGTTTTAGAAGAGGGGAAGGAAAAGGAGAACTTTTGGTAAGTTATTATTTTCTTAATGTAAAGATATGACTAAATCAATTTGTATTTATCCAGAAATCAATCCCTCCTTTTTCTCTCTTGTAAGGCCGGCCACCAAAGGGCCCAAAATGGGCTTTCCCGTTTATTGGTCTAGTCCAATAAACTAAGTGCAAACTTAGTTAATTAGAAGGCCGTTGTTGATCCCGAGTTACATAGGTTATTTATATACTGTAAATACAATAAACACGATATATAAAGTGGTACCTTAATGTATATGTGTGTAACCTTATAGGCTCACATGTTTCCAGCTATATATTATTTATTATGACACGAACATACTCCAACAGCTCCCACTTGCGAATGTCATAATAATCAAGTAATAATACAAGCAAAGGTTAGCATCTAGCAACACGCCAATGCCCCCATAAACATATGAGGATAGTTTTTTAAACATCTCATTTTAAATGGTTTAGATATCAATCATCCTTTTGTTACAGATACTATGTTGAACATCTAACATGGATCATTAGTCATTCTTATGTTTAACAATTATGTTTTTCAATATAGACATTGAACTAGATTACCAAATTAATCAAGTATCATCTTAATTACATTTGGGTGCGGCCACACATACATCTGTTCAAATCATCGAGGGGCCCAGTAGTATCTTACTCCATAACATGTGGAGGAACAAATCCTATTTGACTACACGTGTCTGTTATGTGTTTTACATCCCTCCTGAAAATGGCCTTTATAGCCGCCTTCAACAGGTCAGCATTGAACCATATCTAAGATTGACATTCCACACACATAAAACCTACTTGCATCTCAAGTATGGGGATGAGAGACATAACCACTTGTGAGATTCACTATTAATGCCGATCCATGTAGTGATTTCTCGTAGGTTGGGTCAGTCCAATGTTTATCTAATGAACAACATATGAGTTTGACGGTATCATCCATTAATATTCATACCATATGAATATGACCAAAACACTCATATTTGCCTTATTTCAATGATACTCCCGTATCATCAACTGACAATGGACGCTTTTAGAATAAATAAATTATTCATGGATTTAAACATGCTAATATAGAACACAGTTACATAAATGAAGACGATCATACCAGGTATATCAATTCATTGTTTAATACAACTGTTTGACGTTCCATTATCCAAATACTAAAAATAGATATACATGAGACTACTAGCAGGTTAAAGTTCAATGTTCCTAGCATGATAAACATGTTTGGTACAAGACATTAACTTTGTAAAAAGTACCAACTTAGTTGTCATCTGTAGTGGGCCTTTGAGCAATATTTGTTTCAATAATGTCTACATTGCAGTGTAAGTTATGAATTATACGATGATTGTCATTTTGTATATGTGCGTCAAGCTGCTATTTCAAATTCATACTAGATCCCATAAAAATTTACATAGGTTGTTTAAAGCAAACGAAAAAATCACTATAGGAGATAATATTCTTAACAGCTTCCCAAACTATGAAGTATTCTTATTTTTAATGAATTGTGCAACTAATGCTTTTAATTTGGACATGTCTAGTAAAACAGTATTTCTAAAATTTATGTTGAAAATATGTTTATGACTAGGATGAGAATCATCACAATCAAAATAAGCATTAGTGTATAAACTCAACACTAATCTCCTTATTAAAATTCGTAAATAATAAACATGTCTTTAATCCTTTGCAAAGGCTTTTAGGATGTTTTTTTAATAGTTGTCTAATGACTTTTTACTTAGTTACTAAGGATTGTAGGTTAATCTTGGTATTCATGCATGGTCGTTTACAGTTTGTTCTAATGCATATCATGACATACATAATGAAACCTTTAGCTAAACCAAACGTTTTCAAATATGTGTTTAACTCATCAGGTGAGATAGAACTTGAGTCTTGCTCAATGATGTGTCATGTTGTGTTAGACTTATTAATCGCGTATGTTTATCTTAGTAAACGTATGGCTTACAAGTTACTTTGTTTTATTTCTTATATTTATCGATAGAAATATTATTCCAAACTAAGGATTAAAATCTAGCTTAGGTGAAATATTATTTCCAATATGTTGACAACATATAAGATATAAGAAAGACAAAACATAATGCTCCGACTAACATTAAGGTGTACTAAGGAGATCTCTTTGTTTCAATCAAAATCAAATTATCGATTTAAACTTAAGATTCCAGCTCCTAGATGCATGCTCTAATCCACTTGGATTTTACAGCTTGCACATTTTCTAAAGATAACTTAGATTCATAAACCCTTTTGATTACACAGCGTCCTCGCAAAGGTAATCATTCAAGAAGGAGTTTTGCCAATCTAATTGCACCAAATTTCCATCATTCATGAAATCAAGTTATGGTAATTAATATCTTTATTCATTTAATGCTTGCAAGGAAAAGAAGCTTTTAATTATAGTCAATTTCTTGAGTATAAGTAAAACCCTTATCACAAGGCGTGCCTTTTAAATGTGTGTACTATTTTTGTTCCATATTAGTTTCTCTAGAAGAACCAATTTAACTCTTTTTATTTTCGAATTGGTTAATAGGATCAATTCAAATTCAAAAATCGATTTTCTTTCTTGGACTTATATCTCAACATTTATTATGTTGTTTGCTAGTGCATTCAGAAGGTTGTGTAAGAAGAGACTTTCTCCAAAACAGATGCTCCCACTTGCTTTGTGTAAGAGGAGACTTTCTCCATATACGCAGCAAGTCGAGCAACAATAAAATTGTTCTAGACTTTCCCCCTGTTTGGGATGTAATAATGTACGTTGACTGTTTCTTGTTTGCTAATAACTTGCTTAACATGATCTTAACATAATTCGATTTTAGTTAAGACTTAATGGGTGTCTTCCCATTCCATAACCTGATGGTGTCTTAGTTACCTTCTTGGTTGGAACCATATTGAGTAAACACGTGGCTTTACTCAATTTTGTTAACCTTGATAAGATTCGGAGTAGGGTAGTCAAAGTTATCAAAAATCAAACAATTATCATCAGAGTTGGATTTTTCACATCAGACATACCATAGCAATGTGGTAATTCTATTAGTAATGAAAGAAAGAGATAATCATATTCCTTAGATAAACATAATACCCTTGGCTCACCTACTTGACAATTGTTCAACTTATGCATTAACAGTAATTTCAAGCCAATTGCATGCTATAACGTAGAAGTCTTAGAAAAGTTCAAGGACTTTATGTATATGTCTTAACTAGAAGACATAACACGTTAATCACTAACATTACGTTATAAGTCTTTGAACATTTTAGTGACTTCATGTACATGTCGTGACAATGAGACATGACAAGTCAATTGTTTACTTATATGTCTTAGAACAGTTCAAGGACTTTATGTTTATGTCTTTACAAGAAGTCACAAGCATATTAAATAAAGTATTATTTAACGCCAACTCTTGGCTTTAACTAGCTTTTCAAGTTAATTACATACATCTTATTGATGTCTTTACAAGAAGACACAATCATATTGGTTAAACCTTTTAGTGAATATGATGAAGCACCAACAACAATTCACCATTCACCACCCACCAACATAGTTTAGGCATTTATTATTTTATTGACACTAGTTTGAGTAGGAGACATAACATCGAGGTGTATAAGTCCTAATAGAATATTAGCTTCTTACCATGCGGTTAAAGAAAAAAACTATTTATTCATATTGTTTACTGTTTTGTTTATACTTTGCAAACAATTAAGTTCTCCCACTTTTGAACGACACAAATCAAAGCATTTATACAAATAAGTGAGATTATTATGAGTCAGGTTACTCAGGCCTGGGGAACTAGTGAGTTTTGAGCCACCATGCTTCCATATGTTGTTATGTCGTAATGTTGTCAATGTCACAGATATGTATGATTTTAAGTCAAAAATAAAATTCACGTTTGCTCCTTTTACAAGTATATATAGAACTTTAGCAATCGTGCATAAGTGTTTGGTACATATAACTTTCAGGCATCGACATCAGAAAGAGCGACAAGTTAATCTAATAGGATAATATGCACGGTTTCTTATAAAATTATGAAGCATCATATGTGAAAAGTAATGTATTATTACAAGACAAGCTAAAATGAAAGGGTGTCACTTACAAGCCATAAACCCAAACATATCAACCTGATTGTCATGTGGTGTATCGATAAGCTCATAGCTTCTGACTGAATTTAGGACAACTTTACATGTGCGTCTATATCAGAGTATAATGCATTGCTCCACGGATAACGGACAATATTAAATATGTGTCTATACCAATGAAGTGCAAGTAGAAATTTATTTACTTTTCTACTGTTTGAATGTCTGCACATTATCTCTAATGTGAGCCTCACAGACTAGTAACATGTTCTTTTTTATTCAATAAGAGTGCATCAAGTGTCTACTTTATATATGACGGAGCTTAGTCATCATGCCATTCTTTAATTGAAAAGTTTTGCATGAAATTCCTCCATCTTACATTACCTCAAGGGTTTGTGTAGAATTTAGGAAAAATTTATCGAGTTTAAAAACTATAGGAAAATAGGCTATTAATTTTCTTTTCTCTTTCCGCAATTTATTGAGATTTCCATTTCTAATAATTAAAACTCATACTATGTCTTGACGCTTCAAGATGTATCATTTGATGGCTATAGAAAACATGTTATAGAAAACATGTTCTCTAGTCATCTAACTAAGATGTGCAACCGTACTTAACCGTTTGACTTTTACAAGGACCAAAACGATTTTCTCGCAGTAAAGTCTGGGCTTTGAGTTTGATTAGGATTGGAAATATTCGAGTTGTTCTTATTATAGCTTTTCTTATTACAAGTAGAAAGGATAGTAATAAGTCTTTTTCTTTTCAAGGAAGAAGATTTAGTTTGCTTTCATCTACAAAAAGGAGCAAACTTTGTTTACAGTTTGTGTTGCATAAATGTCATTAATAGAAATTATAAAGTTCATTTTAGTATTTTCGATAACTATCCTTTTAAAATTAACTACCCAAGTTTATAATATAAAACAATTAATTTTACGAAAGGCTAAGATCCTCATTGAGGTTCCACCATCACATTAGTTGATCTGTTAGCAATGATAGATTCAGTAGGTAGGTGACGTTCACCAATTGCAAAACCTGTGCAATTCTCCTAGAAATATGGGACTCATTGACATTTGTAACAGTAGAGAAACAATTCAATGTGGCATGTTTCCGTCCTTCCTTGCCTCTCGAGCCAAGGTCTCACCTGCTTAACTCGATTAAGTTATCCAATGCGAGAATATGTCTTAGGTCTCACGCATAGAGTATAATCACCTGTGGTGTCTAAATTTCACCTTGTCTTTGTAGAGCAAAAAGCAAATGCAAGTGTTCTCAACCAATTGGACGGCATGACTTCAATTTAACGGGTATTATTTTTGATAAATACATGATCAAAAGTGTGTACGAGGAATCATGCATTCATCCATCGTAGCACAAGTTAAAACTATTTTTAACTTAAGTCTAATACTTGTTTTATACCTTTTATGTGTGTCAAGTTGTTCATTTTCATGATTAATATATAACCTAGGCAGAATAAATATTAGTTTGAACAATACATAAATTAAATAACAATCATAACATCTATTTAGTGTTATTTATATAAAAAAAAGCGTTTAGTTTCAAATCATATTTAAACTTTAAACTAAATCAAGGATTTAGTTTCTAAAATTGGTTTGTGTTTTATTTTTAGTTTTATAAAAACATTTGCAAGTTATATACATTCCAAACATATATAAAAGCAAACAAACAAACAAACACAACCATAAGTATGCAAAGCCTCAATCGATGAAAAAACTATGCTTGGTCTCGTGAGCTATCACGAGAACTAAGAAGTCAACTAAGGGTTAACCACACAACCACAAGGAGGGCTCCCACTTGCTCCAAGAACCATCGTGAGCAAGTGAAACCCTTAATGAATATGATGTCCAAAACTACCATAAAATTTTAGCTGACTTGACGGGCCTGAAGCTCCTAGAAGGAATCTTCCCCAATTTGATCTCCAGTTGAAGAAATTGTAGCCCAATGAGTTGTGAACCTGCTCCAAAAATTTCAACTTCTAACTCCTTATAGAACTTCGGGAAACCCTCTTTTAGTGGAGGTTACTCCAGCAGCTCCGAATTTGACTTTATGCCTTTAACTCTTTCGCCATTCGAATCCAAGCATCGGTTACAATAATTTTTATGATTGAATACATTTATCCTATCATCTAACTACTGTAAAGTTCCCAAACAATGGCTACAACAAAAATTAAAACCATACAAAAGGAAGCTAAAACAATGGCAAAACCCAAAACTAATGCAATATCAAGTGAATCAAGTCACAAGTGGTCATGGTTTTCATCGGCTTTGCATACGCAACATAATAATACTATAATATCATGTATAAACAAGGTGTTAGCTAAGTCCATGGCCAAACATGCATGTATTTGCCATGGATACAAAATAATTTACAAGAAATAAATTGTTAGCCAACTAATCGAAGAAATAAATTAACTAGAATTAAAACCCCTATTGGTACGTGTAAACAATGGCTTAAGGATCACTTAGTACTTTATTAAAGACCTTATAACAACCATATTATTTCAGAAAATAATGCCCAATGGGCTGCTTTAAAACTGATTCAATAATCGTTTCAAAACGCGCGATTTAGGCCCTTTTACACGTACCCAAGAACAAAACCAGTTAAAGTATGCATAACAAATGGCTATAGGATCAAAAATCATAGATCATAAGACCCCTTTAGGGTCGAATTAATTTCAAAAATTAAGCTCTAGGGGCTGTTTTAAAATTATCCTTTTGAATCCATAAAAAACACGCGTTTTAGCCATTTTTACGCATACAAGATGATCATATGACATCATATGATGGCTCGTGATACCACTATAGGTGCTTAATTAAATGAATATCATATAAACAAATATAAAACGCAGCGAATCATGCACCTATCAACGGATTCATAGAGTCATATGATCAATCAAAATAAAAACAACGATTATTACCTTTGTAGCGTGATCGGTAGAAACGAATGGCGACCTTCACCTAAAACACGAACCACCCAATGAAACCAAGTGATCAAAGTAGATCACATCTATGATGTATCCACACTACACTTCACCGTATACCAATAGATGATAGTCTTACAACCCGTAACCTTTTTCTATGCCTTGAATTAACAAGATTCAAGATAGAAGATCAAAACTAAAAATCCTTGATGGGAATTAGTTATGTGCCGTGAGTTTTAGAAGAGGGGAAGGAAAAGGAGAACTTTTAGTAAGTTGTTATTTTCTTAATGTCAAGATATGACTAAATCAATTTGTATTTATCAAGAAATCAATCCCTCTCTTTTCTCTCTTGTAAGGCCGGCCACCAAAGGGCCCAAAATAGGCTTTTCCATTTATTGGTCTAGTCCAATAAACTAAGTGCAAACTTAGTTAATTAGAAGCCCGTTGTTGATCCCGAGTTACATAGGTTATTTATATACCGTAAATACAATAAACACGATATGTAAAGTGGTATCTCAGTGTATATGTGTGACCCCATAGGCTCACATGTCTCCAGCCATATATTATTTATTATGATACGAGCATACTCCAACATTTTGTAATTGATCTTCATTTGAAAGTGAGTATGTAGCCATTAAAAATATGTGATGAAACAAACATATCTGAAAGAGGATTAGACGTAAGGTAGAAAGAAAGATAATAGTACTGTATTATTATCAAGGGTACGTTTATAAATTTTACATTTGTAGCTTCTTGTGTTTTGCAAAAGCAACTCCTTCCCAGATTATCCATACCCACGTTTTGACTTCAACACAACGCAAATAATCAATTAATTATCAGAAGTTCCCAAACACTATAAACTCATTATTTGCGTTTTGTAAATGAAATAATCAGATAATCTTCATCATAACGCACCTTCAAACACCCCCAAAATATAAGCCCAAATAGACTTATGTTTCGTAAGCCGAGAAAGTAAAAAAGAAGAAGATCATAATGCAATTTGATTACACCAAAACACACGTACCACATGATAATCTTTTATTAACAGTAGCATTTCTCAAAATAAAAATCGGATAAAGTCAATGGTCAAAACTAACCACAATATAAAGGTCAATATCGAACACAAGCATATTCTTAAAGATATTAATAAAATTTTCATATTCTATTGTTCCAATTGGTTCAATAATTCCCAAATCACCAACCCGAAATAAATTGTACGCAAATTCATTCTGATAATTAAATTCGTCATCAAACAAGCTAGCTGTTAATTTTCCAAACAGGTGATTCGATTTTGTATATATTCATTATGTTTATCAAATTCGCCATTTTATTTTATTTCAAAGTATATCTTTAATTTTTGTTTGACCTTAATTTGTTACCCTTTTGATTATTATTTTTATGTTTTGAGGTTAAATTTTGTGTGAGATTATGATTTTATAATGAATTTGTATGTGGGTGTTTGGGATTGCTTATTTTTTCCTGCTTATTAATAAGCTCACAAGCTGGAAAATATGCTGGAGAAATGGTTTACAAAAATAAGCCAAGCCAAACAAGTTAACATTTTGTTAAAAAAAATTCAGTTAAAGTAATGTATAGGAACTGCTTATTTAAGCGGAAACGGTTAGGATGATATAAACCGGTTTTTTGAAGCAGGAAAAATTAAGTAATCTTAAACGGCACTTATTTTGGTATCTTTATAAAACTTCAGCCCTGGTTCGAATCACTAAGTTACAGCCATGCTTGCCTTGAGGTTGTAACTAGGTGTCGCTCAACTTAGCTGTTTTTAAATAGTGCTATCAAGTTGAATTAAGCTGCTTATGATATGTTGGAGCAGCAAGATATTAACTATAGAACTGGACTTCTATTGCCTCTTTATATGTCATCCATAGTTACTCAAGAAAAATATTTGCTATCCAATCTGCAAGTAAACACCTTCTTTCGGTTTACTTCGGTTTAGTAACGGTATCACTTATTTGTAAGTAAATGAACCAATCCGATGCGTAATGACATCGTAGAAGTATTGGCACCCTTTAGGAAACACAACAAACACCTAGTGTTATTCTAACTATCTTCCATACCCTAACCTTTTAATGATAGATGTTTGGTTATATGATTAGTTTCTTAATCCTCCAACTTAACAAAAACAGTTTAAATGTATGCACAACATACAGCATTACAGACCTTCCATTAGCAAGAATTTCAGATTTATGTCCTCGTGGTTTTAGCTTGAGGGTGTTACTGCTCCTTCCATGCCTGTTACTTACATCACATATTAAATCAATTTTCAGGTGATAAACTTCTCTTTTAGAACCACTCGTAGACTGATCTTAGTCAACTATTTTCTGGAAACGATTATGGACGACACAGGAAACAATGACGATTTTACCTTTTGGCAGGCAAGTTATTTATATATTGTCTAGTTAGCTGTGAATTTAATGTCTCTCTTTTTTTAATAAGATCATCCGGAATTCATTAATTGTTGGTTTTCAATACTATTTAGGTTAGTGACCAGAACAACAATGCACCAAACAGTCTTCCAGATGTCAGCAATATGAGTATAAAAGATGAAAACACGAGTAGTGGTACTATCTGGGATGACAATTTGAAAAGCAATGCTACTTCAGAGAAGCTGGAAAAAGTTGGATCGTTAAGTTTTAAGGTTATTGATGCATCATCCCAAAAAAAGTCAACCGAACCTCCCAAACAAGTAGGGGTAGCTGGTGGAAGTTCGGTTAGTACCTCACAGGGACCCAAAACTGCTGTGAAGAAACAGACGTCTCGGGCTAAAGTTCCTTTTCAAATTGGGTATAGTCATATGGATTGGCTCAAGATTACACGCACACATCCTGATCTGGCAGGTACTTTAATCTATTATGCATTTGACTTGCATCAGTAGTAGTATTCTTTTCATCGAGCTATTGAAATTTCAAATCATTATACATGTCTCTCTGTTGCAAACAAAATCTCCCTTCTAAAAATGAAGACAAAACCGCACACTTTGCAAGACTAATCGAGTATGATGTTATTTTCTTCATTTTGATTTCGGTTAATATACCCACGCTTTGTCCAAACTCCCTTTTTATGCAAACTATGGTTAGAAAAGTAAATCATTTTGTGGTTCTTACCTTATATGAGTATGTTTCGCCATACTGTTTGAAATTCCTTTCTCCACCCAACAAAAAGTTATTAACTGTAAAGCTAGGAGTTCAGTTACATTTTTACACATGATTAGACACAAACTTGATAAAACTTATAAGATATAGGAGTTCCAAGACGAGGGGTTGGCTCTAGTTTGACATATAAGTCGTTTATATGAATTATGTGTAAAAAAGAACACCTTTAAAGAAATTTAGTTGGTCGTGAGGTAGGATCCTCCATATCTTTTATAAGTGATTAAAGAGTTTAGAATACATACACTTGCTATGAAGTTACTTTTTACGTTCCTGATTCCATAAACATCTTAATGCTGACTTGTTACTTAATTCAAGAATTTTGTTTACCTTATAAGGATTTTGTATACTCAAATCAATGTAATGATGATAATTGACTAGTTCTCCGGTTATTTATGAATCTGGTGGAATTTATGATTTTAGGATTAAAGGGACAATCAAACAAGAGACTTATACCTTTAAGTGAAGTTAAACAACACAATACAGAGGATTCGATGTGGACAGTTCTTAAAGGGCGTGTTTACAACATCACTCCATACATGAAATTTCATCCCGGAGGTACAATTAATTTGTTTCTTTCATCTTAATCAAATTGTTCAATTACCAAAAAGATATTGTAATCATATATATTTGCATCGGTTTCGAAAGATAGCTTTGAAAAACTTGGCAGGAGGTCAAAAGCTTTTAGTTAGACTTCTTAGTTTTATGGCTTTTATTTGTATGGATAGTTAGTAACAATTATCATGATATTCTGTTATAGTACATTGACTTTCGTATTTTTATTTTTAGAAATTTCTTTCTTCTAAAAACTTTATTCTAGTAATTTTCTAACAAAAACTTCAGTTCATGATGAATACTATTTTCACTTTTAGTCTCATCACTTTTGTATTTTATACAATAAGTCTAACTTGTGCAACCAAAATGTATTTTTGAAATAAGGATCTTGTACTATATGTGAAGAATCTCATCTGATTTTTCATGCAATAGAAATCTTAAAACAGTAGCCTTTCATTAAGATAATTAGTGTACTATTAATTCTTGTCGATATGTAGTCTGCTTTGTATGGTAGATCGACCATAAAACTTTGTAAGAAGACGGTGGTGAGTATGCCGGTTAATTTAATCTTTTTTTTTTTACCATCACTTCATCAGTTTTTGGTGGACTTTTTCTGATAACAAGGGTCAGCTTTCCTTTATTGTGTGCTACTGGTACTAAGGTCCAAAATCAAATAATTAGCAGTAGCTATTAACTAACCATGAATGTAGGCTTTGCATGCCACATCTAACAGTTCCTCTAATTATCCGCCCTGCAGGTGTTGATATGTTAATGAAAGGGGTTGGAAAAGATTGTACAGCTCTATTCAGTATCCTTTTATAATATTTCTGACCAATAAACATGTTATTTTAAATTGTATAATATGGCATGCTTTTACGGAAGCTTCAAATCTACTTTCCATTCGCCTATGTTTCGAAGCACACAACTAGTTGAACCCAGCTAACAGAAATCACACAAATATAATAAGTAAGGCAGCATGACCCATTTCCAACTTCCTAGAGATTCAACCCACAAGGAATCATTACAAATCTTGATACCTGAAAAAGTTTCCTACTTCTACATCATTATATGAGTCAAGTTTCACAGTACTCCTTTCTATTATTATTATCATACAAAGCAAGGTCTCTGTTTCTTTTCAAATGAAATTGTCAGTGATCTAAAAAGTAAACAAGCCAAATAGACCAAACAATAAAAAGAAACATTATTGTTAATATATTTAAATTTTCATATTGGCAGGTTGCTTATGAGTCGAAACCTTTTAACTTCTGGTGAAAACATGGGTTAGGCCGACTCGCAAACACTTTATGTCTATTTTTTGGTTTTTAAACTAAATTTCTGTTGCTGTATGTTCAAAAAACTAAATTATACATTTTTATACACTTTATATGACTCTTCACCTGTTTGACCTATTTAATCCCGTTTTTTTGTTTTTTGTTTTTTTTGTTTGTCAAATCACTTTTAGTTAACCTGCATGACCCTTTATTAGTAACATAAATCAAATTAATCAGTTTATAGTAAAATCAGTTGAAATTGTTACCTCTATTTTGTGTGAAGCACATACATCGGTGAGGGTGGATCTTCCTTAACACGTTTGTTTAGATAAATACCATGCTTGGGTGAATGCTGAGTTCATGTTGGAAAAGTGCCTTGTCGGTATTCTAGAAGAAAGCCGCAAATGATTCTTTTTGATTCTTTTTAATAATTTTCTGAGGACCCAATCGAAAGAAATATATACTACACATTCGTGGTATACTTGAACAGAGGAACATGTAGCATATTGTAATATTTGAAGGACTATGTCATGAGGGTATATGTTTTGGGTAGCAGTTGTAGATTGCTATTGAAATCTATTTACCCTGAAAATTTGGAGACAAATTTTTGGTCCTTATCATGTCAATTTTATAAGGGATCTTGTACCCTGCAACTTAGTTAACTATGTATTTGTTTATAAGTTCACTATAGTTGGGGTTGTGTTGTTTTTATGTTTTGTGCATCGTAGTCATGTTATCTTTGGTTTTCTTATTATTCTTTTGGAAAACCCTGACATGGTTTCGGTGTTTTGAGACATTTGCAAATTGATCATGACGAGCTCAGTAACGTGAGCATGTGACCCGAGTGGGGCAATTAAGGTTATTGGAGGGCTAAGAACTAGGGGTGACCATAGTTCGTCTGTCTGTGGGGCTAGCTCGTAAAAGATCATGACGTCTTTACAGTTTTGGTGTCTTTTAGGTTGGGCAGTATAGTCAGTCGACCGAGTAGGTCGACCCAATCCCGACTTGGTGGTCGCCACTGTGAGCCAACAAGTCGACTATGTCGGCGTTTGTTTTTTTGGAAATGTGGGTCGTATATATGACCAACATGCTTGTTAATGTGTGTTTAATTATATTAAATGTATTTTTATAGGGTATGTTTTTTTTAATGTCGGTCGCCTTATTGTGCCAAGTTAGTTGCATGTCGGTCGCAGGAGAGAGAAAATTGATGTAGCAAGAAAAATGTAGGTCGTCAAGACTCTTTACCGTGATCAGGCTTAGAAAGATTTTGTAATGAAAAATGATAATGATAACTAAACCTAATAACTAGACCTATAAGTGTGCCTACTCCATTTATAATTTGACAAGTGTAATACACTCATTTCTCTCTCATCATATTCACCAATCAGTTTTCAAAATCCACCAATCATATTTGTAGGTTTATTTTTAGGTTCACTAATTAGGCATACTAATCATTTTTCAAAATGATATTTCTTCCTACTAAACATTTCTACTTATCCTTCTACTTTTAGAATCATGACACGTGAAAAAATAGACGGTTGAGATAAAGAGAGATAATTAGTGAAAAACATGTGTTATATTTTCATGTGGGTCAATGGATAAGTAGACAAAAATAATAGCAGGATATAGCAAAACTCGTTTGTAATAGG
Organism: Tanacetum coccineum; assembly: GCA_026074375.1. Classification (NCBI taxonomy): domain Eukaryota; kingdom Viridiplantae; phylum Streptophyta; class Magnoliopsida; order Asterales; family Asteraceae; genus Tanacetum; species Tanacetum coccineum. The sequence goes on along the minus strand of BQNB010005305.1, from coordinate 31,075 downwards.
CAAAACTCATTAGATTGATACTTGCCTCTAACCTGGGGAAGACGACAGGCATGCATCCGTTACGGTTGTTATTATGAAGGAGTGTCTGACTGGTCAATACTTTGCATCCGTTACGGCCGGTTAATATTTGATGATAACCATGGTCGGATTTGAGGGTGTGCAGAGTGATCAACCGCACATGCCCCTAAATTTTAAGGGGCCCCGATGTTATGAGTGCATGGCTGATTTTATGTATTGTTTAACTTAATACTGATAAAATTATAGTGTAGAACGTAGTATTTGTGAGTTATACTTGAAACAAATATTAGTTTCAATCGATTTATAAAAAAAGAGATGAAACAGAGTTGCAGACAAGTTGGGGAAGATGACAGACATACTATGAGTAGTATTCACTTTCTTACCCTGAGGTTTATAGATTGTACACTTTATCATAGCTTTTTAGTTTCATTCTTGCATAAAAATACAAATAGGTTTACTTATTTACATTTGTAACCCAAGTTTAGTAAAGAAAATAGAACTGTTCAAACTACTTTTAAATGATTGTTAAAGAAAGATTTTATATGTGGTTAGTAAAATACTATGATAAAACCTAGACATTTTTTATATACATAGCTTTTTAAACGACAATTGTTTACAATCCATGCCAATTATCTCACAAATTCAATCTCATCTTCAACGAGACTTGAACACACAACCACTAAGTTATTCGGTCAATCACATATCGTTGGGCCAAGAGCCCTTTGATTTATATACAGTTTTATATGTTTACGTATACTTGACTTTTTATGTTATATAACATATAATTAAAATCCTGTTGTTTGAGAGGCCTATTCTGTCACATTGGCACAGGGCCCCCAAAATCCAAGTGTCGGCCCTGATGATAACCCGTGTTGTAACCTAGTATTATGACTTGTCAAACGTCACATATTAAAGATGATCAACTCTCAAAATAGGAAACAATGCATCTTCTTAAATTGTGTTCCTATATCCTATAGTTTTTGGGAGTCGGAAATGATCATGGCCGGATTTGAGGGTGATCAACCGCACAGGACCCCTAAATTTTAAGGGTCCCCGATGTTATGAGCGCATGGCTGATTTTATGTATTGTTTAACTTAATACTGATAACAATATAGCGTAGAACGTAGTATTTGTGCGTTATACTTAGAACAAATATTAGTTTCAATCGATTTATAAAAAAACAGAGATGAAACAGAGTTGCAGAGAAGTTGGGAAAGATGACATACTATGAGTAGTATTCACTTTCTTACCCTGAGGTTTATAGATTGTACTCTTTATCATAGCTTTTTAGTTTCATTCTTGCATAAAAGTACAAATATGTTTACTTATTTACATTTGTAACCCAAGTTTAGTAAAAAAAAAAAAAACTGTTCCAACTGCTTTTAAATGATTGTTAAAGAAAGATTTTATATGTGGTTAGTAAAATACTACGATAAAACCTAGACATTTTTTATATACAGATCTTTTTAAACGACAATTGTTTACAACCCATGCCAATTATCTTACAAATTCAATCTCATCTTCAACAAGACTTGAACACACAACCACTAAGTTATTCGGTCAATCACATATCGTTGGGCCAAGAGCCCTTTGATTTATATACAATTTTATATGTTTAGGTATACTTGACTTTTTTATGTTATATAAAATATAATTTAAATCGTGTTGTTTGAGAGGCCTATTATGTCACATTGGCACAGGGCCCCCAAAATCCAAGGGTCGGCCCTGATGATAACCCGTGTTGTAACCTAGTATTATGACTTGTCAAATGTCACATATTAAAGATGATCAACTCTCGAAATAGGAAACAGTGTATCTTCTTACATTGTGTTCCTATATCCTATAGTTTTTGGGAGTTGGAAATGATCATGGCCGGATTTGAGGGTGATCAACCTCACAGGGCCCCTAAATTTTAAGGGGCCCCGATGTTATGAGCGCATGGCTGATTTTATGTATTGTTTAACTTAATACTAACAAAAATATAGTGTAGAACTTAGTATTTGTGCGCTCTACTTGGAGCAAATATTAGTTTCAATCGATTTATAAAAAAAGAGATGAAACAGAGTTGCAGAAAAGTTGGGGAAGATGACATACTATGAGTAGTATTCACTTTCTTACCCTGAGGTTTATAGATTTTACACTTTATCATAGCTTTTTAGTTTCATTCTTGCATAAAAGTACAAATATGTTTACTTATTTACATTTGTAACCCAAGTTTAGTAAAAATAAATAAAACTGTTCCAACTGCTTTTAAATGATTGTTAAAGAAAGATTTTAAATGTAATTAGTAAAATACTATGATAATACCTAGACATTTTTTATATACAGATCTTTTTAAACGAAAATTGTTTACAACCCATGCCAATTATCTCACAAATTTAATCTCATATTCAACGAGACTTGAACACACAACCACTAAGTTAGTCGGTCAATTACATATCGTTGGGCCAAGAGCCCCTTGATTTATATACAATTTTATATGTTTACGTATACTTGCCTTTTTTATGTTATACCACATATAATTAAAATCGTGTTGTTTGCGAGGCCTATTCGTCACATTGGCACAGGGCCCCCAAAATCCAAGTGTCGGCCCTGATGATAACCCGTGTTGTAACCTAGTATTATGACTTGTCAAACGTCACATATTAAAGATGATCAACTCTCAAAATAGGAAACAGTGTATCTTCTTACATTGTGTTCCTATATCCTATAGTTTTTGGGAGTCGAAAATGATCATGGCCGGATTTGAGGGTGATCAACCGCACATGGCCCCTAAATTTTAAGGGGCCTCGATGTTATGAGCGCATGGCTGATTTTATGTATTGTTTAACTTAATACTAACAAAAATATAGTGTAGAACTTAGTATTTGTGCGCTCTACTTGGAGCAAATATTAGTTTCAATCGATTTATAAAAAAAAGAGATGAAACAGAGTTGCAGAAAAGTTGGGGAAGATGACATACTATGAGTAGTATTCACTTTCTTACCCTGAGGTTTATAGATTTTACACTTTATCATAGCTTTTTAGTTTCATTCTTGCATAAAAGTACAAATATGTTTACTTATTTACATTTGTAACCTAAGTTTAGTAAAAAAAAAAAAACTGTTCCAACTGCTTTTAAATGATTGTTAAAGAAAGATTTTATTTGTAATTAGTAAAATACTATGATAAAACCTAGACATTTTTTATATACAGATCTTTTTAAACGAAAATTGTTTATAACCCATGCCAATTATCTCACAAATTCAATCTCATCTTCAACGAGACTTGAACACACAACCACTAAGTTAGTCGGTCAATCACATATCGTTGGGCCAAGAGCCTTTTGATTTATATACAGTTTTATATGTTTACGTATACTTGACTTTTTTATGTTATAAAACATATAATTAAAATCGTGTTGTTTGCGAGGCCTATTCGTCACATTGGCACAGGGCCCCCAAAATCCAAGTGTCGGCCCTGATGATAACCCGTGTTGTAACCTAGTATTATGACTTGTCAAACGTCACATATTAAAGATGATCAACTCTCGAAATAGGAAACAGTGTATCTTCTTACATTGTGTTCCTATATCCTATAGTTTTTGGGAGCCGGAAATGATCTCATAGAGACCGGAAATTGAGGGGTGATCAACCGCACAGGGCCCCTAAATTTTAAGGGGCCCCAATGTTATGAGCGCATGGCTGATTTTATGTATTGTTTAACTTAATACTAACAAAAATATAGTGTAGAACTTAGTATTTGTGCGCTCTACTTGGAGCAAATATTAGTTTCAATCGATTTATAAAAAAAAGAGATGAAACAGAGTTGCAGAAAAGTTAGGGAAGATGACATACTATGAGTAGTATTCACTTTCTTACCCTGAGGTTTATAGATTTTACACTTTATCATAGCTTTTTAGTTTCATTCTTGCATAAAAGTACAAATACGTTTACTTATTTACATTTGTAACCCAAGTTTAGTAAAAAAAAATAAAACTGTTCCAACTGCTTTCAAATGATTGTTAAAGAAAGATTTTATTTGTAATTAGTAAAATACTATGATAAAACCTAGACATTTTTTATATACAGATCTTTTTAAACGAAAATTGTTTATTTAACCTTGCCAAATTTTCTCAACAAATTCAATCTCATCTTAAAAGAGACTTGAAACACACAACCACTAAGTTTGTCCGGTCTATCACTTATCGTTGGTGCAATGGAGCATTTTGTTTGATTTATATACAGTTTTATATGTTTACGTATACTTGACTTTTTTATGTTATAAAACATATAATTAAAATCGTGTTGTTTGCGAGGCCTATTCGTCACATTGGCACAGGGCCCCCAAAATCCAAGTGTCGGTCCTGATGATAACCCGTGTTGTAACCTAGTATTATGACTTGTCAAACGTCACATATTAAAGATGATCAACTCTCGAAATAGGAAACCGTGTATCTTCTTACATTGTGTTCCTAAATCCTATAGTTTTTGGGAGTCGAAAATGATCATGGCCGGATTTGAGGGTGATCAACCGCACAGGGCCCCTGAATTTTTAGGGTCCCCGATGTTATGAGCGCATGGCTGATTTTATGTATTGTTTAACTAAATACTGATAAAATATAGTGTAGAATGTAGTATTTGTGCGTTATACTTGGAACAAATATTAGTTTCAATCGATTTATAAAAAAAAGAGATGAAACAGAGTTGCAGACAAGTTGGGGAAGATGACATAGTATGAGTAGTATTCACTTTCCTGAGGTTTATAGATTGTACACTTTATCATAGCCTTTTAGTTTCATTCTTGCATAGAAGTACAAATAGGTTTACTTATTTACATTTGTAACCCAAGTTTAGTAAAAAAATATAGAACTGTTCCAACTGCTTTTAAATGATTGTTAAAGAAAGATTTTATATGTGGTTAGTAAAATACTACGATAAAACCTAGACATTTTTTATATACAGATATTTTTAAACGACAATTGTTTACAACCCATGCCAATTATCTCATAAATTCAATCTCATCTTCAACGAGACTTGAACACACAACCACTAAGTTATTCGGTCAATCACATATCATTGGGCCAAGAGCCCTTTGATTTATATACAATTTATATGTTTGCGTATACTTGACTTTTTTATGTTATATAACATATAATTAAAATCGTGTTGTTTGAGAGGCCTATTCTCTTACATTGGCACAGGGCCCCAAAAATTCAAGTGTCGGCCCTGATAACCCGTGTTGTAACCTAGTATTTTGACTTGTCAAACGTCACATATTAAAGATGATCAACTCTCGAAATAGGAAACAGTGTATCTTCTTACAATGTGTTCCTATATCTCATAGTTTTTTAGGAGTCAGAAATGATTATGGCCGGATTTGAGGGTGATCAACCGCACAGGGCCCCTAAATTTTAAGGGGCCCCGATGTTATGAGCGCCTGGCTGATTTTATGTATTGTTTAACTTAATACTAATAAAAAATGGTGTAGAACGTAGTATTTGTGCGTTTTACTTGGAACAAATATTAGTTTCAATCGATTTATAAAAAAAGAGATGAAACAAGGTGCAGACAAGTTGGGGAAGATGACATACTATGAGTAGTATTCACTTTCTTACCCTGAGGTTTATAGATTATACACTTTATCATAGCTTTTTAGTTTCATTCTTGCATAAAAGTATAAATATGTTTACTTATTTACATTTGTAACCCAAGTTTTGTAAAAAAAATAGAACCGTTCCAACTGCTTTTAAATGATTGTTAAAGAAAGATTTTATATGTGGTTAGTAAAATACTACAATAAAACCAAGACATTTTTTATATACAGATCTTTTTAAACGACAATTGTTTACAACCCATGCCAATTATCTCACAAATTCAATCTCATCTTCAATGATACTTGAACACACAACCACTAAGTTATTCGGTCAATCACATATCGTTGGGCCAAGAGCCCTCTGATTTATATACAGTTTTATATGTTTACATATACTTGACTTTTTTATGTTATATAACATATAATTAAAATCGTGTTGCTTGAGAGGCCTATTCTGTCACATTGGCACAGGGCCCTCAAAATCCAAGTGCCGGCCCTGGAAATTTAAGTGCAAACAAACTCAAAGTATGCTATTTAGACTTAAAATGCATGCCTAATACATGCCTAATGTATAAATCAATTGTACATATGTATTATATATTTTATCTCTTCAATTTCTCACTAATTATTTTTTCTTATCAACAAATCAAATCATTAAATGCATTAATAGGCATCATTATTAAACACAACAATTATTTTTCTATAGTCTTCATTATTAGGCACAACAATCATATTTGTAAAAGAAAATCAAACAAAAGAAATTGTAGGAGCTAAATGGACGAAAGACTTTACTAATTGCAACTTTATTCCACATGCGTATATATGTGTAATTTTTGCATTTGTGTTTATAACTTTTTATAATAAGCTTGAGCTTGATACCCGCCAACACCCACATAACCATATTCTCACAAACTTATTTTCATTGCACAATTTAAATTCAAACATCTACCTTAAAATATATATCAAACACAATAACACCATTACAATAATAAAGTTATACCTACAGGGTTTCCATTGTTTAACAATATACAGTTAAATGACTTAGTTTACATTTTAACGATGAATATAAATTATTGGTCGTAATCATTTATAGGTCTCTTACCAAATGGAAACTTCGAAGAACCACCAAAAGCAGCCCACATGAAAAAAACAGCCGTACTTCACAAATACGCCATACCAAAGTGGGAAACCAGCGGCTTTGTGGAGTATATCCAAGGTGGACCCCAACCTGACGGGATGTATTTCCCAGTTGCACACGGGGCCTACGCCATCAAGCTCGGGAATGGAGCTACAATATCTCAAAATTTAGCAGTAAAAACTGGTTCTTTGTACGGCATAACCTTTGGTGCTACTAGAACATGTGCTCAAAACAGGTGTTGAGAGTGTCGATCCCACCACATTCTGGCGAACTGCCACTGCAAACTTTGTATTATAGTGATGTTAGACCAAACTAGATTAGATGGGCCGGTCCAATTGTATAGATGGACCGTACCCATTATGTTATGTGTTAGTTGCTTAATCTTTAAGCTATGACATCAGTATAAATACACATACAATCTAATGTACAAATCACAATTACAATTACAATAATATATACCCTTTGAGGTTTTATATGGTATTAGAGCCAAAACCCTAAACAACCTTTTTTTTCCGGCACAATTCCGGTCACTTTTCAGCCGCCACAACAACCCCACACTTCTCATCACCTCGCCGTTGCCGCCGCCGGCTGCAGTCGTAAGAAACCAAAAAAAAGGTACTGTTCATCGAGTACTATTCACCGATTTACTGTTCATCGGCCACTATTCACCGAAAGTTACTGTTCATCAGTAAAAAAAATTAGGGTTACAAAAAAAGAGGAATATTACTATGGCTATGATTTCAGCTTTCACCACGGTTGATAAAACGGCTCACAACTCTCGTAAGTTCGCTTTTACCCTTTCACCCACAAATTATGGTTATTGGAAAACTATGATTGAACCATTCCTCATCACAAACAATTTGATGGGTTATGTGGATGGTTCAATACCGTGTCCATCAAAAACCTTATCCGTTACCGATGGTGCCATTGTTCCAAAGGAAAACCCCAATTATCCAATTTGGGTCTCCAACGATGCCCACGTTCGTATGCTAATCATCTCTACAATCTCAGAAGCATCTTTTCGCCATGTTCAAGGTACAACTTCTCGTGATCTTTGGTTGTCCCTTAAAAAGGCGTATGCACCTCATTCCACATCTAGGGAATACACTCTCAAAACACAACTTCTCAGAATAAAGATGCACGGTGATGAAACTCCCGATGCTTACTTAAATCGTGCTCAAGAATATGCTGATGCACTCGCCGCCATTGGTGAACCTGTAAAAGATAAAGATCTCGTTATGCTTGTTGTCTCAGGTCTTCGTGAAGAATATAACGGTCTTAAAACTACAATCACTGCCCGTCAAAGTCCAACTGCATTTAGCGAGCTTCATGCACTCCTTAGTGATCATGATTATATGCTTGAAAAAACTCGTACACCCATTGCACCATATGGTCCACAAGCCTTTTATGGTGCTCGCCCATCAAACAACAACAGGAGTAACAATAACAACAACCGTGGCAATCGCAACAACTCTCGTGGTAACAACAACCGAGGTCGTGATAATGGTCGTCAATTTGATTGGGCATCTACCCAAAATACAGTGTATGGCACTTGCAATAGATGTGGTATTGGTCACATTCCATCACAATGCCCTAATCGTGACCCTTCTACTATTCGCACTCGGCCATCCGCTAACTTTGCAAATACCCGTGCTCAATCCTCTAATGCTTCTGCAAATTGGCATTCAGACACCGGAGCAAATAGTCATGTGACACCTGATTTGGAAGCGATGGACAATTCAGAGGCATATTATGGTGACGACGCACTTCATGTTGGCAACGGTAAGGGTCTTCCTATTCTTCATATTGGTTCATCTAAAGTTTACTCACCACAAAAGACGTTTTCTCTCAAAAACATTCTTCATGTACCAGAAATCTCCCACAATCTCCTTTCTGTTCAAAAATTTTGTCATGATAATGATGTCTTTTTTGAATTTCACACTTCCTATTTTGTTGTAAAAGACGAGTCTACACACACCACTCTTCTCACCGGCCCCAGTAAACATGGTCTCTACACCATTACTCTTCCTCAACTAAAGTCCATCAATAAAGTATCTTTTTCGGCTGTACGAGCTTCCCCAACCATTTGGCATAGACGGCTCGGACATCCCCATCAACGTCTTTTGCATTCTATGCTTTCTAATTTTTCTCTTCCCGTTACAAATAAAAGTCTGTCAAGTTTCTGCAATTCTTGTCCATTGGGAAAATCTTCAAAACTACCTTTATTTGAATCTGGATTTCGAAGTAACAATATTTTAGACTTGGTTTATTGTGATGTTTGGGGTCCCGCACCTTTGTTATCGTTTGAAGGTCATAGATATTTTATGTTGTGTGTTGATCATCATTCTCGTTACATGTGGATATATCATTTAGCTCAAAAATCCGATGTGTATTCCACTTTTAAATCATTTGTGCAAATGGTTGAACGTCAATTCACCACAAAATTAAAGAATGTTCAAACCGATTGGGGTGGTGAGTTTCGCAATTTAGCTTCGTTTTTCTCTTCGCTGGGAATTATTCATCGGAGATCTTGTCCTCATACAAGTGAGCAAAACGGCTTTGTTGAACGTCGCAATCGCCATGTTGTGGAGACCGGTCTTACTCTTCTTGCTCAAGCATGTGTTCCTCAACGTTTTTGGCATTATGCTTTTGATACTGCTGTTTACCTAATCAATCGCATGCCCTCTCGCACATCAACAAACAAGTCACCTTTTGAACATATATTCAAACGGTCTCCCGACTACTCTTTTCTTCGTGTTTGTCTTGATGGAAGTATCCCCTCTTTTGAAAAGGACATGAACACATTTTTTTGATTGTATGAAGTCAAATGCAAAGATTGTATTGATTGGTGTGAATCCGAGATCCAAAAATCCCCTTTATTGGAGGTGTCTCTTCTTAGCTTGGGAAAATCATAAGTGTGTACAAAACAAGGGTGTTAGTTAAAATGAAATGAGCCCCCTTGCTTTAGGAGTACCTACAAGGCAAATGTTAGAGGCCAAAACATAAAAAGTGCTTAGGTAGAACCGGCCTGGATGGTTCTGTTCCACGAATGGAACCAGCTTTGACAGCCGAGGGAACCGACTGCCACAAAAAGGTCAAAGATATGGCTTTTTCAAAAAATGGTTAGTTAATATAAGGAATATTATGCAAGAAACTGAGAACATAATACAATTGTCTTTAATCATAACAGTACAATTATTCATCATAACATAAATTAAGAGTACAAGAGATCCTTAATTAGTGTTACACAATTTTATTCTAATTCTAATTCGCTAGTCTAGTAATTGTGAGCAAGAACGTTGAGACGATCTAGGATGTGATTGAGAATGAAGTGCATTTCATCACGAAGGTTGTCAACAATGACTTGAGTGCGTTGACAATGGTCATAAAAAATTTTATGAGTGAGCATAGGAAAGGGGTTATTAGGCCCTATAGACGAAAGTTATGGTGGTAAGGGTGGAAGTTGTGGCGGCAATGGTGGGAGAGGTGGTTCCATGGACAGAAGAGGTAGAGGTTGATTTGCCAAGTATTTGATTGATTCAAATGAAGGTCGAGGTGGAGGAGGATTTGTGGTTCTAGGAGGTAGGTCTTCTAGGGAATCAAAGAATGTGTGTGGAGAGGTAGGAGGGGTTAAAAAGATGAGCTTCATGGGGTCCAAGTTTATGGTTAGAGGTGAGAAGTGTTTTGAAGGTTGTGTTGGTGTCAGTTGAGGAGAGGTCAACGGAGGTGGAGATGATTTTGGGGTGAGCAAGAGTTTGCTTGGTGAGATTTCTGATGTTGCAATTGGTGAGAGTGGTGGAGAAACATTTGGAGATGATGGAGGAGCCGTTTGGTAATCGGTTGGAGGTGATAGAGCTTGGTATGAAGGTGATGACGGACGAGGGTTGCTAAAGCAACAAGTCAGACGCTAATCCAAGTGGTATGTTTAATAGGTTTCTTTTCTTTGTTTGACTTAAGCATTTTCTATTTTGGATAGTTACATGAGAACAATTGTGTTTGGCATAATCCATTTTATAGTGTAATAATTTGAATGAGTGAATGTTTTACTTGATATTTTGGTAAAAATCTAATCATTAGATTTGCCTAAAGTAAACTCCTAGAACCTAAGATCAGATAGAGAGAATTTGGTAGAAATTGGTAGTGGTAAGAACTTTAAAATTCGTATTTGAAAAACCTGCACAGTGTTGCCGGTTCCTTTTGCAGAAGAGAACCGGCTTCGTATTTGAAGGGAACCGGCAACTGCAGAAGTTGCAAAAGACACAATATTAGCGCGTGCCTATATGAGACGATGTTGGAGGTGGGGTTATCTCGACTCAAAATAAAATAAAATAGAATAATATATATATATATATATATATATATATATATATATATATATGTGTGTGTGTGTGTGTGTGTGTGTGTGTGTGTGTGTGTGTGTGTGTGTGATATTCCCTGTCTTCATCCTGGTGAGTTTGGTTTCGGATGACATAGGAGTTTTGATTGGTTTAGAGTCTTCTAGGCCAAACTTTTTGAGCATTTCTTTGATGTATTTGGATTGGTTGAAAAAGATGCCATCTTCTAGTTGTGTAATTTGTAAACCATGGAAGAAGTTCAATTCACCCATCCTGCTCATTTCAAACTCGTCATGCATGATTTTTGAAAAATCATCACAAAGGTCTTGACAAGTTGATCCGAAGATGATGTCATCCATATAGATTTGGACGATGATGATATGTGAACACTTTTTCTTGGTAAATAGAGTGTTATCTACCAAGCCCATGGTGTAGATATGGTCAAGAAGAAAGGCCTTGAGTCTATCGTACGAAGCTTTTGGTGCTTGTTTAAGACCATAAAAAGCCTTTTTAAGTCTAAAGACATGGTTGGGGTTTTCAAAAATCAACAAAGCCAAGAGGTTAAGCAACATAGACTTCTTCAATTATAAAACCGTTTGGGGAAAGACTTTGACGTCCATTTGAAAACGTTTGAAGTCATGCGTACAAGCATAAGCAAGGAGGATTCTTATAGATTCTAATCTTGCTACGGTTTCACCAAAATCTATTCCTTCTTGTTGGTTGTATCCTTGTGCAACAAGTCTAGCTTTATTTCTAGATATGACACCATTCTCATCTAAGGTAGTTTAAGAAGAAAAGGAGTTTTCGGGTTGATAAGGTGGTTTGAGAAGATGGAAATAGTGTTCCATATCAGCAACTGTCCAGAGAAATAACAAGCCCCACCTTCCCTATATAGTATGCTACTTGCACATGTTAAACAGTACTCGAACTTGGTAAAGAACTCACATAGAGGACCGTTGAACTGAGACTTCATTTACCATGTCATGGAGAGAGCTCATGAAGCTAATGGCTAAAGTGTACTACCCAAGAAATGAAATTCAAAATATGGAATCTAAGCTGTGGAATTTAACCGTGAAGAACAATGATATGGCCGTTTATACTCAGAGATTTCAAGAGTTGACTATGATGTACACCAAGATGGTCCCCGAAGAGGAGGATCAGGTTAAGAAATTCATTAGATGTCTCCCCGATAATATCCAAGGGAATTTAATTGCTTATGAACCTACAAAACTCTAAGATGTTGTTCGTATTGCCAACAACTTCGTGGACCAAAAGTTGAAGGGATATGCTGTGAAAAATGCTGAAAATAAAAGAAGGTTGGAGGTCAATCAGAGAGACAAATGTAGACAGCAGCCACCATTCAAGAGGCCAAATGTTGGAGGTCAGAATGTGGCAAGAGTCTATACAGCTGGCAACAATGAGAGAAAACCGTATAATAGACCGTTACCTCTTTGCAACAAATGTAAGATTCATCATGAAGGGCCATGCACTGTGAGATGTGGGAAGTGTAACAAGGTCGGGCATTTGACCTGGGATTGTAAGGTCACAAATTTCACTACTTCTACTCAGAGGGGTCAAGTAGTGAATCAGAGAATTGTCTACCTATCGCATTCAGTATAGTGTCGATTCATCTGCTCGATACTGTTGTGTGTGTGACAATTAACACACATCAATTCCAGTGACCGCAAACATGACAATGCATCTTGTGCTAGTTTCGCTAAAACTGAGAGATTGCGGAGAACTGCGCGCGCAAAGTGAGAAGTTGGATAATCTCTAGAACTGTTATAGTAATATGCTTGTGATAAAAGCTATCTAGTGCAGATTGAGGCCGTAGATCATCTGTGCTGTGGTGGGAAGTAGGTTGAATGCGTGACCCGTGTATCGCTTAGTTGTCCCTCTAAGCTGTACTCTGATGGAGCGCGTACGTTTAGACTGCATCAGTGCTACTACTCCATGTGATGCGTCACTTATGAGACGCCTTCTGATTCGCACTGGACGCACGATCAAGTCGTCTTTGTTTTGTGTGTTATGGTGTGCAGAATATCTCCTAGTGTTAGTAAGATCTCGCTTTGGAACCGCACGACAATACTGCGTCGAGACTACCTACATTCACCTAACTAATACCAAAACCAATCCAATACAACTCATATCCTTCTTCGACACATAGCACATCACCCAACTTCCACCCCACACCACATCAAAAATCTACTACAACCCACCCCCCCCCACCCCCCACCAACATACCCAACCCCCACCCCCCCACCCCCCACCACCCTCCCACCCCCACCCCCATTACCCATCCATCCTTTTCGCTAACCCAATCATGCCGTGGTTGACAACAAAACTACCACAGTTCATCTAGCAATTAGGTCAATTATTGAAATGGAGTGACCTATCAATACTATCACAAATGTACAGCCTTCTAAGTACGGTATTAGTTTCAGAAATTCTTTCATCGGCTACATTTGATACAGCATAGCTAACGTTAAAATGTGTTGGGGGTATTATCAGATAGGCTATTGGATCAATATCCTTAAGCAAAGTACTAAAGTTTAGTTGACACAAACATTGATCGGGCCAGAATCGAATAATAAAGTCAGCCAAATTTAAATTACACTCCTCCTAACCAATCCTACCAAACCCCCAAAAACCCAACACCCACCCCCCCACCCCCCACCCCCCCCCCCCACCCCCCCCCCCCCCCCCCCCCCCCCCCCCCCCCCCCACCCCCCCCCCCCCCCCCCCACACCCACACCACGCCCATTAAATTCCCCACGTTTTGCTATGCTGTCAAATTAGCGATGAAAAGAATTTCTGAAACTAATTACGTATTACGTAGAGGCTGTTACGTTTAGGATTGTTAGGCACCCATTCAATATTGACTTAATGTAGTAGAAACTTTGTAGTTTTGAAGTCATCATCGGCATGGATTGGTTAGCGAACCATCATGCGCTGATCGTGTGTGATGAAAAGATTGTGCGAATTCTCTATGGAGATGAAGTTTTTGATAGTTCAAGGTGATAGAGGCGGCAAAGGAGAGAAGTCGAGGTTGAGCATTATATCGTGCACTAAGACTCAGAAATATATCTAGAGAGGTTGCCTAATTTTTCTAGCACAAGTTACGAAGAAGGAAATCGAAGACAAGTCAGAGGAGAAGCGACATGAGGACGTGCCGACTGTACGGGAATTTCGGGAGGTCTTTCCAAAATACTTTCCTGGATTACCACCTATGCGACAAGTCGAATTCCAAATTGACTTGGTTCCTGGTGCTGCACCCGTGGCACGTGCCCCGTATAGATTAGCACCGACAGAACTACAAGAGCTGTCTACTCAACTGCAAGAACTTTTTGACAAAGGATTTATAAGACTGAGTTCCTCACATTGGGGAGCCCCGGTCTTGTTTGTCAAAAAGAAAGATGGATCTTTTCGGATGTGTATTGAGTACCGCGAGCTGAATAAGATGTCGTGTGAAGATCGATATCCTCTTCCGAGAATTAAGACTTATTTGACAGTTGCAAGGTCAAAAAGTCTTACTCTAAGATAGACCTGCAGATTTAGTTTCACCAACTTCTAGTTCGAAGAGGATGACATTCCATAGACATCGTTTAGGAACACCGCTAATACGGTCACTACGAGTTCATGTAATGCCTTTATGGATTGACTAAACCATCGGCATTATTCATGACTTGATGAATCGGGTATGGAAAGCGTACTTGATAAAATTCGTTGATCGTTTTTTTTGATGACATCTTTATCTACTACCAAGAGCGAGGGAAGAGATGCTGAACACCTTTAAGTTAATTTCTTGGAGTTACTTAGAGAAGGAAGAATTGTTCGCAAGTTTTCAAAATGCGATTTTTGGCTGTCAAGGGTACAATTTCTTGGTTACATGATTGATAGTGAAGGCATTCATGTGGACCCAGCTAAGATTGAGTCAATCAAGGATTGGGCATCGCCCAAGACTCTGACAGAGATTCATCAATTTCTAGGTCTTGCTGGCAATTACTGACGATTTATCGAAGGTTTCTCAAAGATTGCCAAACCTATGACGAAGTTGACTCAAAAGAACGTGAAATTTGATTGGAGTGGAAAGGCAGAAGCTGCATTTCAAAATGTTGAAAGCTGAAGTTGTGTAGTGCACCCGTTTTGCTTTACCCGAAGGTAGGTAAAAAACTTCCATGGTGTACTTGTGATGCTTCCACGTAAAGGATTGGTTTATGTGTAAATGCCGCAGTTTTGATTGCAAAGGGAGAAGGTCATAGCTTAGCGTCATGCACAACTTAATATTCCATGAGAAAGAATTTCACTACACATGGCACGAAATGCGTTGTGTTCACTGATCATAAGAGTTTGCAACATATTCTTGATCAAAAAGAGTTGAACATGAGACAACGCAGATGGTTGGAACTATTGAGTGACTACGACTATGAAATTCATTATCATCCAGGAAAAGCGAACGTGGTGGCAGATGCCTTGAGCCGAAAGGAACGGATACAGCCACTACGGGCCCCACCCTCACATCTCGTTCGTCGGTTCTTATTCTTCTTTCTTTTCGAACTTTGGTTTTGACAATTGGTCTGAATCTTCCCGTGCAAAATTTAAACGCTCAGGTTGAGACAAGAATGGAAGAGAATTATGGAACCGAAGATTTGGGTGGTATGATTAATGATCTTTAACCCCGTGCTGATGTAACGTTATGTTTGAGGAATAGAAGTTGGATACCCTGTTTGGTGACTTAAGAGAATTGATTATGCATAAGTCAAAATATTCAATCCATCCTGGATCGGTCAAGATGTACCAAGATTTAAAGAAACTGTATTGGTGGCTGAATATGAAAGCAGAAATTGCCACCTACGTCAGTAAATGTTTGACCTATGCCAAAGTCAAGGCCGAATGCCAAAAACCATCCGGTTGTTTGGGGTTTTTTTTCTCCTTTATCTGTCTTTTTTTTCAACCATTGGGATCCGGTATGGAAGTGGGAAAACATTACTATGGATTTTATTACTAAGTTACTAAAGACGTCGTCTGGTCAAGATACAATTTGGTTAATTGTAGACTGACTCACAAAGTCTGCTTCATTTCTACAATGTAGGAAACTTATCAATGGGAAGTTGACGAGACAATACTTGGAAGGAAGAGTAGTCTCAAGACACGGTGTGCCAAGTTTCGATTACATCTGATCGAGACAGTATGTTTACATCTCATTTCTGGACAATCATTAAAACCAAGCTCTTGGTACTCAATTGGATTATGAGTATGGATTATTCCCGCTGACGGGCGATGGTCGAGTGAGAAACCATCTAATACCTTGGAAGACATGCTACGGCTTGTGTGATTGATTTTGGGAAAGGTTGGGATAGACACCTACCTTTGGTGGAGTTTTCCTACAACAACAATTATCACACTAGTATCAAAGCTACACCGTTTGAAGCCCTCTATGGCCAAAAATGTTGATCGCCTATTTGTTAGTCTAAGGTTGGAGACGCTCAGCTCATTGGTCCAGAAATTTTTCATGAAACAACTAAGCAAATCATTTAGATCAAGAAGCGGATTCAAGCTGCACGAGATAGACAAAAGAACTACGCCGATAGGAGGCGTAAGCCATTGGAATTTTAGGTTGGAGATAAGGTCATGTTGAAAGTGTCGCCGTGGAAAGGGGTGATACGTTTCGGCAAACGGGGGAAGCTGAACCCTCGCTATATTAGACCTTTCAAGATTCTTGCTTAAGTGGGAACACTTGTTATCGACTAGAACTCCCAGATCAATTGAGCTGAGTTCATAGCACTTTTCATGTTTCAAATTTGAAGAAGTGTTTCCTAGACGAACCACTAGCTATTCCGTTGGATGAGATCCAGATTGATGACAAGCTTAATTTCATTAAGGAACCAGTTGAAATTATGGATCAAGAAGGTAAACGGGCTAGCAAACCCGCATTCCAATCGTGATGGTCCTTCGGAGAGGGCCCGAGTTTACCTTGGAGCGTGAAGATCAAATGAAGGAAAACCGTACCCTCATTTTTTCGTTAACCCTTAGTTCCTCCGTCTCTAAATTGCATTTGTGCGACAAAGCTCTTTTATAAGGGGAAGCTTTTCACCCCAAAAAAATTCAGGTCAATATTTTTAACTTTTCCGATCATTATTTTTGATCTTTTATAGTTACATTTGAATCTGGCAGTTGACCGGGAAGTTAACCCGCGTAAATCTAAAAAATGTCATCGGACGCGTTACCGGACCTTCGGATTTTGTTAGTTTAGATATGATATGATTATTTTAATCTTTTCTAAGTTTGTTTTTGTAGTTTACGATCACTCCTGATATTTATTTTTACGCTTAAACGTTTAAATTACGTTTTTCGCGTTTTTGATCTAACGGAACCCTAGAAACCCGAAATCTTTTTGTATAAACTTTAGTTATCATCCATCTCATGTTCATAAGTCATAAAAATTTGTTCAATAACCCCCTTTCTTGTCATATTTATGGACCCGCACGCTCTTCACAAACCAAATGCAAAAACCATAAGTCTAATTATTCGAAGAGCATATTTTTCTTAAATACAACAACACATGCATGCATAAGAAGAGAAAGTGACATGTTTGTTTTGTTCTCCACTACAAGCCAAAGGCTCTTACACTTCACATGTTGACCTTTGGACCACAATTTCACTATTGAGCCATTTAAGCTAAACTTGGAGCCAAAGACAAAAAAAATTTCCCCCTTCCTTGACCCTATTTGGCCAAACCCCTCAAAACACACACTTTTGGTGTGTTTGAGTCACTTGTAACACTAAAACCCTAACCCTTATCCTATAAATACCCACTTATAAACACACACATCTCTTTTAGTTCATTTCATTTGGCAAAATTGTTTTCTCTTCTCTCTTGTCTCCTCATAGCCCACGAAACACACACACAATCTTTAACTTTTGTTTTCTACAAAAATATTGACACCATCATATAAACTTTTTCATTTTTATCATGATCAAGGTTATTCAATAAGGTTTTCATTTTATTTCGAAGGGTCTTTCAAGAGTTTATAAAACTAGGGTTTCAAGATTTGTTGTTGGGTTTTTATAGATCTAGTATTTTGGGGTATAGATCTTGTCTATTTCTCTACTTGTCTCTTCATTCTTGTAAGTGTTTGAATCTTTTCTTGTGGTTTACTTATGTTCTTTCATATATGTTCAAGATCCATATATCCATATGTTGTGTTTTAATTTTTGAAAGATTATAAAACAAGATTTTATAAATAATGATGTTACTTTGTTTCACTAGTTAAATAATATGTTCTTGGTGAGAAGAGAGTTGAATGAGAGTTGCAACAATAGAAATGAAGGGATTAGGTTAGTTTTAGGTGTGGTTTTGTTGTGGATTAGTTGTGAATAGAGATTAGGCTAGACTAGGCACTATTGTGAAGTTTGGTGTGATTTTTGGAAGCGTTTGTGAAAAAGGTAGTTGCTGATCCAAAATGGTTTTGAGGTTTTGAGCGACTTAGGAATGTTTTAATTAGGCGTAAAATTAGTTTTTGGAGAGCTCATTTCGAATAGATAGTTTTTCATATACCGCACATTAAAAGTGGACTTAAAAATGGCCAAGTTATAGCAAAATAAAACTTGAAATATTTTTCAGCAAAACCAAATGAATAGTTGCTGATGTGAATACTAAAATAGGTTTTCGGACACTTTTGAGATATTTTGAGCTTTTAAAACATTAGCGAAACATGTAGTAACACATATATATATTGATTAGTATCATTTAAAGACGTCGTTTACATATTTTAGGAAAATCGTTAAGGTTACTAAAAATAGTAAGCTTGGTGAATTTTAGCAAGATAGACATGGAAGTTAAACGTTTAGATTTCTCTAGTACACTTAAGGAAATATGGATTAAGCATATATAGGGGACGGTATTAACGTCCCAAAACTAAAAACTTTCCTAAAATAGAAACTTACTAAAAATAGTAATTTTTGGTCAAACGTCGAAACTTAACGAAAAACTCTATAATTTTATTTAGTCACGTCTTGTTAATTAAGTCAAAGCACAAAAACACACATGGATGTCTTTTGGTGATGAAAATATTATGCAATTCTTGGTATACTTTCCGTGTTTCTAAGACACGTTATTATTCTAGGTCGCAACTAGATTTCTATATCATCTCTTACTTGCGTGATTTATCAGTTGCTCATCTTGCTAAGGTGAGTTCATAGCCTCATATTTTACTATCTTTACTTTACTACTTTAGGGTTAGAAACATTGCTTATTTTTAAACTATGGACACAGTTACTTTACGTTTCCTTTTCTTGATTACGTGTTGCCTAAGTAGCGAATAGACCACTAATGCCC
This sequence comes from Tanacetum coccineum, assembly GCA_026074375.1. Lineage (NCBI taxonomy): Eukaryota > Viridiplantae > Streptophyta > Magnoliopsida > Asterales > Asteraceae > Tanacetum > Tanacetum coccineum. The sequence continues at coordinate 11,672 of BQNB010005305.1, read as the reverse complement.
GAACTATCATGAACCATCAATTGCTTAACCGATGGACTGGTTAAGTAAGCGCGAATGTAGTAAATAGATCTATTAAGACTAATGATCCCTATCCAGGTGAGTAGTGCTTACTACCCACGGGGCTTCCGATAAACATATATATACCATGTCGGATTTCACTAGGTGATCTTGGTCAGATACCTTTAGGGCAAATTAATTCTTGTTTGGCATATAATATGCTTCCTTTTAAATTGAGCTTCGGTGTCATGAGCTTAGTGCAATAGTAAATACTTTTTTATGTGGTGTCACGTGCGTACGTGAAACTTGTGGTCCACTTTTAATATTAAATTTAAACCTATGAATTCACCAATTTTATGTTGACGTTTTAGCATATTTTTCTCAGGTGCTTAGCTATGGATGTCTTTTCTTGCTTTATGGTGTTGCCTTGCATTGGATCGATTTTCAAGAATTATTATTATCTATGTTAATATCGTTGTCAAACTTTAAAACCTTTTATTCGCTTCCGCATATTATCTTGGGCCTAGGTTTAAAACATTAACTATTTTAATTAAAGCAACGATGTTGGATTTTTAAACGTACCCTTAGAGGTCGTTTTTTGTATCTTGTGTGATGTGTATTATGACGTCACGCCCCCGGACACGTGTTTCCGACTAGGCCCCGTTTGGGGGTGTGACAGATTGGTATTCAGAGCCAAGGTTATAGAGAACCATGTAGTATATCTAGGTCTGGGCTATAACCAGCATGTGATCCTATGTGCTTTTCATGTCTTTACATATATATCATATAATATAGCGGTTTTAATATATATATAGATATGACTATTATATATATATATAATTTTTATTTTGAGATTTTATTAATATATATTAATATATATATATATATATATATATATATATATATATATATATATATATATATATATTTATACCTATTTATTTATTTTCATATAGTTCTGATATATATATCATATTGCCATAATTACTTTATTCACCATTTTTCCATATCATATTTTTGCATCATGCTTATCTTCTTGACTTTGCTTGCACGTTGCATGGTTTCATATAAAGAGATTTATATAAACCTGTGCTTGTACAGGTCATGGCTGCTCCTATTATTTCTATTTCATCTGATTCGTTTGAGGAGAGCATGGGCTCTCATGCCCCATGAGTGATTCTCTTTGGTGCTATTCCTGCTATTATCCCTGTTATCTTTGAGGTTCCTATTATTTCAGCTGACCCTATAGTTGCACCAGAGGTGGGGGCAGTTCCAGTCGTCTCACCTACCAGGGTACTTGATTTAGAGGATTATTCATCTTTTTCTGATTCTGATCCATCGGAGGATTCTTTACCTCCCGTACCAGATTTGCCATTGGTTTCACCCTTTTTGTGTTATGATGACTCAGAGGCGGACGGTGAGTCCGAGCCTGCTGAGCAGAGACCCGTATCATCACCTCATGATACTCTTGCACCATTATCAGAGTTTCACCTTGCACCTGTTGTTGCCCCACCCGGGATCCATCGACGGCCATCGATTCTTGTTCCACCCGGTAAGGCTAATCCCTTCGGTCGACTTTATCGCACCCACCTCAATGGGCCGCGTAAGTTGTTGACTACGAGGAAGAGAGTTAGGCCCATTCCTGCTCGTAGAATTTTAAGGAGTCCGTCGCTTTCCCCCATCATCTCTTCATCAGATCGTCATTCTTCACCAGACTAATCTTATTCTAGTTCACCTTCATATCATTCTTTATTCGGACATACACCACCAGACACCACCGATGCTGATTCATCTACACCACAAAGATTTGTTCATCGATCACTTGCCAGGATTCCATGACGTAGTGAGGCTTTTAGACGTTGGAGGTCTGCACCATTGTCTACCCCTTACCTACCGTCTACATCAGAGTCATCCTTAGGTTTATCTTATGAGAGGTCATTGGATTCATCTTCACCTTCTTCTAGGCCATCTCGTAAGAGATGTAGGTCCCCTACTGCTTCGGTACCATCACCTACTCATGTTTCGAGGTCGATAGCCCCTACTCCTGCTGATCTTTTACCACCTCGCAAGAGGTTTAGAGATTCATACTCACCAGAAGATAGCGGAGAGGAGCATATGGAGGTGGATACTGCTGATGCAGAGGCCGTTGCAGATGTAGGTATTAGTGAGGGAGTTGTAGCTCATCCTGAAGATGGTGTAGGTATGGGATTTAAGATTGCTGCTAGTGATGTTAGGAAGGATGATGAGGAGTTTGAGGCATAGGCTAGTGCGGCAGATACGAGAGAGATCGCTGTAGATCCATTGGATATTGGTGATAGTTCTGAGTATACTAGAGGAGGTATTCCTGATCTTGAGGATACTATTTATGATATAGTTCACTACATGTCAGAGGTTCGTATTGATAGGATTACTAAGATTGAGACCACCCAGAGACAGTTGGAGGCTAGTCAGTTAGTGGCTAGTGGAGAGAGAGCTAGTTTGGTTAAGAGGATTGGGAGTTTAAGACTGGAGTACCTAAAGGTTCGAGCCATGTTGAGTATAGAGAGAGATCAGATTGACAGTCTTCGTTGGCACACGACACTTTCACAGGAGGAGTTTCGTCAGGTTCGTAGGGATCGTGATGATACTCGGAGGAGACTTAGGAGGATAGAGTCATATGTTAAGAGACATTTGGGTTTTTGCCCTTAGAACTAGTAGTAACATGATCATGTAGGACATTATACTGATGGTTAGGTCTAGATGTTGGCAGTAGAAATAATCGTAAATTACGTACCTATTTTGGATTGACTGTAATCAAATTATGCTTTTATTCATGAAATGAAAAGCTTGTTTTGATTCTCTCGCGTATTCATCTTTATTGTTATTTACTTGTTTTGGCAAAACATGTTCTATTGTATTTTTCTATATAAACCCTATTTACCATTTATAATGGCTATATCTCGTATCGAATCTCATCGTGCGTTATGTCTTGTGACATAGAACAATGACTATCACTCGCTCCGGTATGACCCCTGAAGCAATCGAAGAACTCGTTAACCGACGTGTGGAAGAAGCATTGGCTATTTATGAGGAAGCACGTGCTGCCAATGCTATCGAGGCTGAGAATCAAAGCCAAAATGGCAGCGACGACAATAATGGAAATGGTGGAAATGGAAATCCAAACGATAATGGTAGAGGTGATAGACCTGTTGCTAGAGAATGCACATATCAGGATTTCATGAAGTGTCAACCACTCAACTTTAAGGGAACGGAAGGAGTTGTCGGGTTGATAAGGTGGTTTGAGAAGATGGAAACAGTGTTCCATATCAGCAATTGTCCAGAGAAATACCAAGTCAAGTATGCTACTTGCATACTGTTAAACAGTGCACTAACTTGGTGGAACTTACATAAGAGGACTATTTGGACTGAGGCTGCATTTGCCATGTCATGGAGAGAGCTCATGAAGCTAATGACTAAAGTGTACTGCCCAATAAATGAAATCCAAAAGATGGAATCTGAGTTGTAGAATTTGACCGTGAAGAATAATGATTTGGCTGCTTATACTCAGAGATTTCAAGAGTTGACTATGATGTGCACCAAGATGGTCCCCGAGGAGGAGGATCGGGTTGAGAAATTCATTAGAGGACTCCCCGATAACATCCAAGGGAATGTAATTACTGCTGAACCTACAAGACTGCAAGATGCTGTTCGAATTGCTAACAATTTAATGGACCAAAAGTTGAAAGGATATGCTGTGAAGAATGCTGAGAACAAACGAAGATTGGAGATCAAACAGAGAGACAACCATGGACAGCAGCCACCATTTAAAAGACATAATGTTGGAGGTCCGAATAGAGCCTACACGGCTGGCAACAATGAGAGAAAACCATATAATGGACCGTTGCCTCTCTGTAACAAGTGTAAGCTTCACCATAAAGGAACTTGCACAGTGAGATGTGAGAAGTGCAACAAGGTTGGGAATTTGACCCGGGATTGTAAGGTTACAAATTCCACTACTTCTACTCAGAGAGGTCAAATAGTGAATCAGAGAGTTTTTACTTATTTTGAGTGTGGAAGGCAAGGACACTTCATTAGTGATTGCCCAAAGCTGAAAGATCAAAACCATGGAAACAAGGCTGGAAACAAGAATGAAGTTGGTGAAGCAAGAGGAAAAGCATATGTGCTGGGTGGAGGAGAAGCTAACCCTGATTCCAATGTCGTCTAGGGTACATTTCTTCTCAATAACCATTATGCTTCTATGATATTTGATTCAGGAGCCGATCGAAGTTTTGTGTCGACTACCTTTAGTACTTTGCTTGATATAACCCCCGATACTTTAGACGTTAGCTATGATGTCGAATTAGCCAACGGGAGAATTTTTGATACTAATACCATACTTAGAGGTTGTACATTAGGATTGTTAGGTCACCCATTCAATATTGACCTAATGCCAGTCAAACTTGGTAGTTTTGACGTCATCATTGGCATGGATTGGTTAGCGAACCATCATGCGGTGATCGTGTGTGATGAAAAAATTGTGCGAATCCCCTTTGGAGACGAAGTTTTGATAGTTCAAGGTGATAGAGACGGAAAAGGAGAGAAGTCGAAGTTGAGCATTATATCGTGCACTAAAACTCAGAAATATATTGAGAGAGGCTACCCAATTTTTCTAGCGCAAGTGACGAAGAAGGAAATCGAGGACAAGTCAGAGGAGAAGCGACTTGAGGACGTGCCGACTGTACGAGACTTTTCAGAAGTCTTTCTAGAAGACTTTCCTGGGCTACCGCCCATGCGACAAATTGAATTTCAAATCGACTTGGTCCCTGGTGCTGCACCCGTAGCACGCACACCGTATAGATTAGCACCGTCAGAACTGCAAGAACTGTCTACTCAACTACAAGAACTTTCTGACAAAGGGATTTATAAGACCGAGTTCCTCACCCTGGGGAGCCCCGGTCTTGTTTGTCAAGAAGAAAGACATATCTTTTTGGATGTGTATCGACTACCGCAAGCTAAACAAGCTGACTGTGAAGAATCGATATCCACTTCTGAGAATCGATGACTTGTTTGATAAGTTGCAAGGATCAAGTGTCTACTCGAAGATCGACTTGAGGTCTGGTTATCATCAACTCAGAGTTCGTGACGAGGACATTCTAAAGACGGCGTTCAGGACACGCTACGGTCACTATGAGTTTCAAGTGATGCCGTTTGGACTGACAAACGCACCGGCAGTATTCATGGACTGAATGAATCGGGTGTGCAAACCGTACTTAGATAAGTTTGTGATCGTTTTCATTGATGACATCTTGATCTACTCCAAGAGCAAGAAAGAGCATGCAGAACACCTTAAGTTAATCTTGGAGTTGTTTAAGAAGGAAGAATTGTACGCCAAGTTTTCGAAGTGCGACTTTTGGCTGTCGATGGTACAATTTCTTGGTCACGTGATTGATAGTGAAGGCATTCACGTAGACCCGGCTAAGATTGAGTCAATCAAGGATTGGGCTTCGTCCAAGACTCTAACAGAGATTCGTCAAATTCTAGGTCTTTTTGGCTATTACCGACGATTTATCGAAGGTTTCTCAAAAATTGCCAAACCTATGATGAAGCTGACTCAAAAGAACGCGAAGTTTGATTCGAGTGAAAAGGCAGAAGCTACATTTCAACAGTTGAAGCAGAAGTTGTGTAGTGCACCGATCTTATTGTTACCCGAAGGAAGTGAAGACTTCGTGGTTTACTGTGATGCTTCTCGTAAAGGATTGGGCGCAATTTTGATGCAAAGGGAAAAAGTCATAGCCTACGTGTCACGTTAACTTTAGATTCATGAGAAGAATTACACTACACATGACCTAGAGCTTGGAGCTGTAGTATTTGCTCTCAAAATGTAGAGATATTATTTGTACGGCACGAAATGCGTTGTGTTCACTGATCATAAGAGTTTGCAACACATTCTAGATCAGAAAGTTGTAGCTCACACTGAGGATGGTGTAGGTATATGAGTTAGGATTGCTACTAGTGTTGTTAGGAAGGATGAGGAGGAGTTTGAGGCAAAGGCTAGTGTGGCAGACACGAGAGAGATCATTGTAGATCCATTGGCTATTGGTGATAGTTCTGAGTCTTCTAGAGGAGGTATTCCTAATTCTTGAGGATACCATTTATGATATAGTTCACTACATGTCAAAGGTTCGTATTGATAGGATTAATGAGATTGAGACTACTCAGAGACAGTTAGAGACTAGTTAGTTGGTAGCTAGTGGAGAGAGAGAGCTGGTTTGGTTGAGAGGATTGGGAGTTAAGACTGGAGTACCTAAAAGCCATGTTGATTATAGAGAGAGATCGGGTTGATAGTCTTCGTTGGCACATAGCACTTTCGTAGGAGGAGTTTCGTCAGGTTCGTAGGGATCGTGATGATACTCAGAGGAGACTTAGGAGGTTGAAGTCGTTTGTTGAGGAGCGATTGGGTTTTCGCCTTAGTTGTTAGTTTTTTTTTTCCTCCCCATGATCATGTTAAGCATTAGACTTGATGTTAGGTCTAGATGTTAGCAGTAGAAATAATCGTAAATCATGTACCTATTTTGGATTGGCTGTAACCGAATTATGCTTTTATTCATGATATGAAAAGCTTGTTTTGATTCTTTCGCGTATTCATCTTTATTGTTATTTACTTGTTTTGCAAACATGTTGATTGTATTTTTCTATATAATCCTATTTGCCCATTATAGTGGCTATTATTTTGATGAATTTTCACCGTGTGTAATGTCTGGTGAGTAGAACAATGACTATCACTCGCTCCGGTATGACCCCTGAAGCAATCAAAGAACTCGTTAACCGACGTGTGGAAGAAGCATTGGCTGCTTATGAGGAAGCCCGTGCTGCTAACGCTCTCGAGGCTGAAAATCAAAGCCAAAATGGCAGTGACGGCGATAATGGAAATGGTGGAAATGGAAATGGTGGAAATGGAAATGGTAGAAATGGAAATGGTGGAAATGGAAATCCAAATGAGAATGGTAGAGGTGATAGGCCTGTTGCTAGAGAATGCACATACCAGGACTTCATGAAGTGTCAACCACTCAACTTTAAGGGAACGAAAGGAGTTGTTGGTTTGATAAGGTGGTTTAAGAAGATGGAAACAGTGTTCCATATCAACAATTGTCCAGAGAAATACCAAGTCAAGTATGCTACGTGCACCTTGTTAAACAGTGCATTAACTTGGTGGAACTCACATAAGAGGACTATTGGAGCTGAGATTGCATTCGTCGTATCATGGAAAGAGCTCATGAAGTTAATGGCTGAAGTGTACTGCCCAAGAAATGAAATTCATAAGATGGAATCGAAACCTTGGAATTTGACCGTGTAAGAACAATGATTTGGCTGCTTTACTCAGAGGTTTCAAATGAGTTGACTATGATGTGCCCAAGCCTGGTCCCGAGGGGAGGATCGGGTTGAGAAATTCCATTGGAGGGTCTCCTCCGATAACATCCAAGGGAATGTGATTGCTGCAAAACCTACAAAACTTCAAGATGTTGTTCGGATTGCCAACAACTTAATGGACTAAAAGTTTAAGGGTTATTCTGTGAAAAATGCTTAGAACAAAAGAAGATTGGAGGTCAATCAGAGAGACAAACGTGGACAGCAGTCACCATTCAAAAGGCCAAATGTTAGAGGTCAAAAAGTGGCGAGAGCCTATACGGCTAGCAGTAATAAGAGAAAACCATATAATGGATCGTTGCCTCTCTGCAGCAAGTGTAAGCTTCATCACGAAGGGCCTTGCACTGTGAGATGTGGCAAGTGTAACAAGGTTGGGCATCTGACCCAGGATTGTAAGGTCATAAATTTCGCTACTTCCAATCAGAGAGGTCAAGTAGTGAATCATAGAGTTCTAACTTGTTTCGAGTGTGGAAGGCAAGGACACTTCAAGAGTGATTGCCCAAAGCTGAAGGATCAAAACCGTGAAAACAAAACTGGAAACAAGAATAGTGTTGGTGAAGCAAAAGGAAAAGCTTATGTGTTGGGTGGAGGAGACGCTAACCCCGATTCCAATGTCGTCAAATGTACGTTTCTTCTCAATAACCGTTATGCTTCTATGATATTTGATTCGGGTGCCGATAGAAGTTTCGTGTCAACTACTTTTAGTACTTTGCTTGATATAACCCCCGATACCTTAGACGTTAACTATGCTGTCCAATTAGCCAACGGAAGAATTTCTAAGACTAATACCATACTTAGAGGCTGTACGTTAGGATTGTTAGGTCGCATATTTAATATTGACCTAATGCCAGTAGAACTTGGTAGTTTTGATGTAATCATTGGCATGGATTGGTTAGCGAACCATCATGTGGTGATCGTTTGTGATGAGAAGATTGTGCGAATTCCCTATGGAGACAAAGTTTTGATAGTTCAAGGTGATAGAGACGACAAAGGAGGAAAGTCAAAGTTGAGCATTATTTCGTGCACTAAGACGCAAAAATATATTAAGAGAGGTTGCCTGATTTTTCTGGCGCAAGTTACGAAGGAGGAAACCAAAGACAAGTCGGAGGAGAAGCGACTTGAGGACGTGCCGATTATACGGGACTTTCCAGAGGTTTTTCCAAAAGACTTACCTGGATTACTGCCAACGCGACAAGTAGAATTTCAAATCGATTTGGTCCTTGGTGCCGTACCTGTGGCGCGAGCTTCGTATAGATTAGCACCGTCAAAACTACAAGAATTGTCTACTCAGCTACAAGAACTTTCTGACAAGGGATTTATAAGACCGAGTCCCACCCAAGGGAGCCTCGTCTTGTTTTCAAAAAGAAATATGGACTCTTTTCAGATGAGTGTATCGATTATCGTGAACTGAACAAGTACGTGAGAATCGTAATCCACATTTGAGAATCGACGACAACTATTGATCATTGCATAGGGTCAAGAGTTTCTACTCTAAGATCGACCTAAAGATCTGTCTATCACAACTCAGAGTTTGAGAAGGAAGACATTCCAAAGACAACGTTTAGAACACGCTACGGTCACTATGAGTTTCAAGTGATGTCCATTTGACTGACCAATGCACCAGTCGTATTTTCAGGATCTGATGAAATCGAGTGGTGCAAACCGTAACTTAAGATAAATTCGTAACTTGTTTTTATAGATTACATCTTAGATCTAACTCCAAGAGCAAAAGAAGAGCTTGCAAGCACCTTAAGTTTAATCCTGGAGTTGCTTAGAGAAGGAAGAATTAACGCCAAAGATTTCGAAGGTGAATTTTGGGCTGTCGAAGGTATACATTCCTTGTTACGTAGTTGAGATATGAAGGCATTCACGTAGACCTGGCTAAGATTGATCAATCAAGGATTGGCGAATCACCAAGACTCCGACAGAGATTCGTTGAACTTCTAGGCTTGCTTGCTATTAACCGAGCGATTAATTCGAAGGATTCCTCAAAAATAACCAAGCCTATGACGAAGATTAGACCTCAAAAGAAACGTGAAGTATGATTAGGAAGTGAAAAAGGAAGAAAGCTGCATTTTCAACAGTTTTAAGGCAGAAGTTGTGTAGTGCAATCAATTTTAGCTTTCACCTGAAGTATGAAAACTTCATGGTTAACTGTGATGCTTCTCGAAAAGGATAGGCGCAGTTTTGATTCCAAAGGAGAAGGTCCATAGCCTACGCATACAACCACGCCAACTTAAGATTTCATGAGAAGAAATTACACTACACAGACTAGAGCTTAGAGCTATAGTGTTTTGCTCTAAAATTGTGAGGATATTATTGGTACGGCACACGAAATGCGTTGTGATTTACTGATTATAAGAGTTTCAACATAATATTAGACAGAAAGAGTTTACACTGTGAGACAATCGAAGATAGTTAGAGCAGTTGAGTGGACTAACGACTGCAGATTTGTTATCATGCCACAGGAAAAGCAAACTTGGAGTGGCAGATACCTTGAGCAAAAGAACATATTAAGCCACTACGAGTTCGAGCATTGGTTATGACAATTGGTCTGAACCTCCCTGTGCAGATCATAGATGCCTCAGGTGAGGAAAGAAAGGTGAGAATTAAGGAACCGAAGATCTGTTGGTAATGATTAAGAAGCTAGAGCAAAACGTACTTGATAGGAACAATATGCTTGAATGGTAGAAGTTAGATACCTTGTCAAGGTAACTTAAGAGAATTGATTATGCATGAGTCGTATAAATCAAAGTATTCGGTACATTCTGGACCGGACAAGATGTACCAAGATTTAAAAAAGCTGTATTGGTGGCCGAATATGAAAGCAAAGATTGCCACCTATGTCAGTAAATGTTTTACATGCGCCAAAGTCAAGGCCGAATGCCAAAAACTATCTGGTTTGTTGGTTCAACCTGTGATCCCAGAATGGAAGTAGGAGAACATTACAATGGATTTCGTTACTAAGTTTCAAAAGACATCAACTGGTCAAGATACAATTTGGGTAATTGTAGACCGAATCACAAAGTCTGCTCATTTCTTACCAATAAAGGAAACCGACTCAATGGAGAATTTAACAAGACAATACTTTAAGGAAGTAGTCTCGAGGCATGGAGTGCCAGTTTTGATCATTTCTGATCGAGATAGTAAGTTTACATCTCATTTCTAGAAATCGTTGAACAAAGCCCTAGGTACTCAATTGGATATGAGTATGACTTACCATCCACAGACTGATGGTCAGAGTGAGAGAACCATCCAAACCTTAGAGGACATGCTACGTTCTTGTGTGATTGATTTTGGGAAAGGTTGGGATAGACACCTACCTTTGGTGGAGTTTTCCTACAACAATAATTATCACACTAGTACCAAGGCTGCACCGTTTGAAGCTCTTTACGGCCAGAAATGTCGATCGCCTATTTGTTGGACTGAGGTTGGAGACGCTCAGCTTACTGGTCTGGAAATTGTTCATGAAACAACTGAGAAGATCATTCAGATCAAGAAGCGTATTCAAGCTGCACGTGATAGACAAAAGAGCTATGCAGATAGGAGACGTAAGCCATTGGAATTTGAGGTTAGAGACAAGGTCATGTTGAAAGTGTCGCCATGGAAAGGGGTGATACGTTTAGGAAAACGAGGGAAGCTAAACCCTTGCTATATTGGACCATTCAAGATTCTTGCTAAAGTAGGAACGGTTGCTTATCGAGTTGAACTCCCAGAACAATTGAGCCGAGTTCATAGTACTTTTCATGTTTCCAATCTAAAGAAGTGTTTTGTATACGAACCCATAGCTATTCTGTTGGATGAGATCCACATTGATGACAAGCTCTATTTCATTAAAGAACTAGTTGAAATTATGGATCGAGAAGTTAAACGGCTAAAGCAAAGCCGCATTCCAATCGTGAAAGTCTGATGGAATTCGAGACGAGGGCCTGAGTTTACTTGGGAGCGCGAGGACCAAATGAATAAAAAGTACCCTCATCTTTTCGTTAACCCTTCGTCCACGTCTTAAAGAACGTAAAGTATGATTGGAGTGAAAAGGCAGAAGCTGTATTTCAACTGTTGAAGCAGAAGTTGTGTAGTGCACCGATTTTGGCTTTACCCGAAGGTAGTGAAAACTTTGTGGTTTACTGTGATGCTTCTTGTAAAGGATTAGGCGTAGTTTTGATGCAAAAGGAGAAGGCCATAGCTTACGCATCACGCCAACTTAAGATTCATGAGAAGAATTACACTACACATGACTTAGAGCTTGGAGCTGTAGTGTTTGCTCTCAA